>QXEO01000596.1:0-258361 GCA_007115705.1 Dactylis glomerata | reverse complement strand
TTTCTAATATTTTTTTTTTTTTTTTTTTTTTTTTTTTTTTTTTATTTTGTTTTTTTTTTTTTTTTTTTTTTTTTTTTTTTGTACCAAGCAACTTTTTTTTTACATGTTAGGCTAACTGTTCATTTGGAAAACTATCATTAATAGGAATAGGGTCAAAAGAAATGTTTTCCAATCTAGACAAGTTGTCAGCCACAGGATTTTCAGCACCTTTCCTATCTACGATATGCAAATTAAACTCTTGTAAAAGCAACACCCATCTAATAAGCCTAGGCTTAGCATCCTTCTTAGTCATAAGATATCTAATAACACCGTGGTCAGTATGAATAGTAACTTTAGAATCAACAATGTAAGGTCTAAACTTATCACATGCAAAAACAACAGCAAGAAACTCTTTCTCAGTGGTAGCATAATTCTTCTAAGCAGCATCAAGAGTCTTACTAGCATAATGAATAACATTCAACTTATTATCTACGCGCTGTCCAAGAATAGCACCAACAGCAAAATCACTAGCATCACACATAATTTCAAAGGGTAAATTCCAATCAGGTGGTTGAACAATAGGAGCAGTAGTCAAAGCCTTCTTAAGAGTTTCAAAAGCTTCCTTAGAATCATCATCAAAGACAAATGATACATCTTTTTGAAGAAGATTAGTAAGAGGCTTTGAAATCTTAGAGAAATCTTTAATAAACCTCCTATAGAAACCAGCATGACCAAGAATACTACGAATACCTTTAACATCTTTGGGACAAGGCATCTTCTCAATTGCCTCCACTTTTGCTCTGTCAACTTCAATACCTCTTTCAGAAATTTTATGTCCAAGGACAATTCCTTCATTCACCATAAAGTGGCATTTCTCCCAATTAAGAACAAGATTAGTTTCTTCACACCTCTACAAAACTTTATCAAGATTGTGCATACAATTATCAAAAGAAGTTCCATAGACGGAGAAATCGTCCATGAAAACCTCCACAATTTCTTCACAAAAGCCATGAAAAATAGCAGACATGCATCTTTGAAAAGTAGCAGGAGCATTGCTTAAACCAAACGACATACGTCTATAAGCATAAGTTCCATAAGGACAAGTAAAAGTGGTTTTCTCTTGATCTTCTTTTTTAACAGCAATCTGAGAGAAACTAGAATAACCATCAAGAAAACAAAAGTGCGTCTTCTTAGACAATCTCTCTAACATCTGATCTATAAACGGTAAAGGATAATGATCTTTCTTAGTAACCTTGTTAACTTTTCTATAGTCAATGCACATCCTATAACCAACTACTACCCTTTGAGGAATAAGCTCGTTATTCTTATTAGGCACAACAGTCATACCTCCTTTCTTAGGAACACAATGAACAGGACTAACCCATCTACTATCAGCAATAGGATAAATAATACCAGCATCAAGGAGCTTCAATACCTCATTTCTTACCACATCCTTCATCTTGGGAATAAAGCGGCGTTGATGTTCCATAATTGGTTTCGCGTCGTCCTCCATATTAATAGCATGCTGACATAAAGTGGGGCAAATCCCTTTTAAATCATCAAGAGTATATCCCATAGCTCCTCGATGTTTCCTCAATATCTCCAATAACCTTTCTTCTTCCTTTCCTGAAAGCTTAGAACTAATAATAACAGGATATATTTTCTTATCATCTATATAGGCATATTTAAGATCATCAGGTAAAGGTTTTAATTCAAAAATAGGATCTTCCTTAGGTGGCAAAGTGGTACCAAGATCCTCCACAGGTAAATTGTGCTTGATTAATGGTTGTTAACGAAGGAAAATATCGTCAATCTCTTCTCTTTCCTTCCTGTAAACATCACTTTCATGGTCCTCCATGAATTGGTGCAAAGCATTATTAGGGGCAAGAGCAATAGAAGCAAGCTGTTCAACTCAAAAAATTTCATCAGGCATGACATTTTCATAAGAAGTCTTAGCAAACTTAGAAAAATTAAACTCATAAGACTCTCCATTAAACTTAGTGAAAATTTTCTCCTTCTTACAGTCTATCACAGCACCACAAGTACTCAAAAAGGGTCTACCAAAAATGATAGGACAAGTTTTACTAGCCTCCTTACCAAGTACTAGGAAATCAGTGGGATATTTGGTCTTACCGCAAAGAACTTCCACATCTCGAACAATACCCAGAGGCCAAACAGTCTCTCTGTTAGCAAGCTGAACAACAACATCAATATCTTCAAGTTCACAAGCGCCAATCTCATGCATAATTTCTTTGTAAAGCTCTAAAGGAATGGCACTTGCACTAGCACCAATGTCACATAAACCATAATAGCAATGGTCGCCAATCCTGACAGAAATAACAGGAACACTTGTTTTCCTGCGCCTTTTAGGATGAGAGATAATGTTAGAAGCATCTTCACAAAAGAGAATATATTCATCCCCTACATCTTTAGTAACAAGGTCCTTCAATATAGCTATAGGAGACTTAATAGTAATTTGCTCATCAGGTTCTACAGCTTTCTTAGTACTTTTATTAGACACACTTACCAAAGTAGAATACTCTTTTACCTTAGCAGGGAAAGGTGTCTTCTCTAAATAAGGTTCAGGCACAATGCTATCAATAGTACAAACTTCAGTAGCTGCAGCAGGAATATGACTAATAGAATCTTTATAAGGCGCATGATATTTGTTCCAATCTTTCTTTGGAACATCAAGATAAGAGGCAAAAGCCTTAAGACAATTAGCAAGTATTTGAGAATCAAGACCATAAGCAATGCTAACACTATGAAAGTCATCGGTTCCCATAAAAGTTTTAATGCATTCATAATCATAATTTATACCTGACTTCCTACCTTTGCCGTTTTCCCATCCTTCAGCATTCTCTTAAATATGGTCAAGGAGATTCCACTTAGCATCTTCCTTCATATGGGTAAATGATCCAAAACAAGAAGCATCCAAATAATCCTTATCAGGAAGAGCAAGCCGCGCATAAAAATTATCAATAACAATATTATTGGGGAGCTCATGAATGGGACATTTGAGCATTAGTAACTTCAATCTCCCCCACGCTTGGGCAATACTCTCTCCATCATGAGGCCAAAAGTTATATATCCGATTACGATCTTTATGAATTTGACTTGGAGGATAAAACTTGGAATAAAAGAGAGGCACAATTTCCTCCCATGCAATAGATGGAGCATCTTTAAGCAGCCGATACCACTCCTCAGCTCTGCCTTTCAATGATAAAGAGAATAGCTTCCTCTTGACCTGGCTCAGTGAAATACCTTCACACTTGAACAACTCGCATAATTCATGTATAAAAAGTAAGTGATCACCCGGATGGACAGTTTCATCTCCTGAATAGCAATTATCCATAACACGCTCAACAATTTTCATAGGTATTTTAAAAGGATCTAATTGAGCAGGTGGTAGTGGTGGTGGTTCATCCACATGTGCAGCAGTGGTAGAAGTGTTCCCAAATAGGAAACCAAATGGAGAATTCTCCATAGCAAAATAAAATAAAAGCAAAAGACAAAAATAAAAACAATACTCACAGTGACGGTTACCTTTACCAATTCCACTCTTCAATAGAGCTTCACTCCCCGGCAACGGCGCTAGAAAATAGTCTTGATGACCCACAAGTATAGGGGGTGTATCGTAGTACTTTTGATAAATAAGAGTGTCGAACCCAATGAGGAGCAGAAGGTGTTGACAAGTAGTTTTGATCAAGGATTCACTGTAAATAC
Organism: Dactylis glomerata; assembly: GCA_007115705.1. Classification (NCBI taxonomy): domain Eukaryota; kingdom Viridiplantae; phylum Streptophyta; class Magnoliopsida; order Poales; family Poaceae; genus Dactylis; species Dactylis glomerata. The sequence continues at coordinate 254,656 of QXEO01000596.1, read as the reverse complement.
TAGCAAACGGGGTTTTAGGGGTATTTGGTAATGCAAGTAAATAAAGTACGAGTAAATAAAAGACAATAACAATAATTGCTGCAAGTGGCCCAATCCTTTTTAGAGCAAAGGACAAGCCGGTTGTGTAACTTATGATGACCAAATGTTCTCGAGGACACACGGGAGTTTCTGTCAAGTGCTTTCGCTTCATACCGCTAAATAATCTTTACTGGTTTGATAAGTGTTATGGGGGTGAACCTGTGCTAGCGCACTACCCTTACTAGGATAAATACACACTTGTGATTATACCCCTTGCAAGCATCCGCAAATACAAGAAAGTAATTAAGATAAATCTAACCACAGCCTTAAACTCTAAGATCCTATGCTCCCTGGTGCAATGGTTTCCCAACGGAGGTTTAGGTTTCTGTCACTCCAGCAACCCCACAATTGGTAGCCAAATACACAATGCATCTCACTAGGCCCATAAATGGTGAAGTATCATGTAGTCGACGTTCACATGACACCACTAGTGAAATAGCACCACAACAAATAAATATCAAACCATTAAATATTACTCAACATAATTCCACTACTAACGACTTGACCTCTCCCATGTACTCAAGAACTAAACGAACTACTCACAAGACATCATATGGATCATGATCAGAGGTGAAATAATGGTAAATAACAATCTGAACATAAACCTTAATTCAACGGTTCCACTCAATAGCATCAACCACAAGAGTAATCAACACCGGGAAAGTTTCCCCTAAGAATTTGACAAGATTCAACTCAAGATGTTACAGCGGGATGGCGTGGTGATGGTGGAGATGAAGGTGCTAGTGATGGAGATGATGATGATGATAATCCTGATGAAGTCCGGTGCGATGGTGATGATGATGGCGACGATCTCCCCTCACCGGGAAGGAATTTCCCCAGCAGATTTCTGCCTACCGTAGAGCTTTTCTCTCTCTGGTGTTTTCCACCCCGCAGAGGCGGTGGTGTCTATCTCTCAGCCCCCCCCCTTGACTTAGGTTTTCGGGGACGATGAAATACGCGAAGGGGCGATGGCAGAAGTGGGCCAGGGGGCTCTCACCACAGGTGGGCGCGACCAGGGGCTGGGCCGCGCCCCCTGGTGGTGAGGCTGCCCTGTGGCCCCTCTTGCCTCCTCCTTCTGGCTACTTCAGTCTTCTGATAAAATTTAATTTTCTGGTATTTTCTTCTGGAATTTTCCTGATCTTCTAAATATGGTGCCTTGACGGTCCTTTTTCCAGCAGAATCCTGACTCCGGCAGCAATTCCTCCAATGATCATCAAACATGTAAAAACAGAGGAAATAACATAAGTATCATCTCTAAATGTGAAATATATCGATGAATAACAGTAAATTATGATACAAAATAGTGATGCAAAATGGACGTATCAATGACCGATCAGTTGGGAACCCCAAGAGAAGGTGTGATGAGCACAGCAGCAAGTCTTCCCTTAGTTATGAAACCAAGGTTTATCGAACCAGTAGGAGAAAGAACCAAACTCCAGAAGGTGATGCTTGCTAGCTTCGTGACACTCCGGACAATGGCGCCAGAAATATTGTTGGTGTGTCTTCACCTAGCAGCAACGTGAAACCTGCACACAACATAACCAAGAACTTTGCTCCCAACTTACGATGAGGTTGTCAATCTCACCGGTTTGCTGTAAACAAAGGATTGAGCGCATCGAGTGGTAAAAGGATAATAGTATGCAAGAAAGTAAATAGTGCGAGTAAAAGTAAAATGGTGTAGCAATGTAAAGGAAATTGGATTGGGGTCCTGATGGTGCGGTGTTGATGATGTAGATGACCGACCAGTTGGAAACCCCAAGAGAAGGTGTGATGAGCACAGCAGCAAGTTTTCCCTCAGTTATGAAACCAAGGTAATCAATCCAGTAGGAGAAAGCCAAACTTCAGAAGGTGATGCTTGCTAGCTTCGCGACACTCCAGACAATGGCGCCAGACAACTTGCTGGTGCGTAGTTGACGTAGGAGCTTCTTCACCTAGCAGCAACGTGAAACCTGCACACAACACAAACAAGTACTTTGCTCCCAACTTACGATGAGGTTGTCAATCTCACCGGTTTGCTGTAAACAAAGGATTGAGCATATCAAGTGGTAAAAGGATAATAGTAATGCAAGTAAAAGTAAACAGTGCGAGTAAAGTAAAACGGTATAACAATGTAAAGGAAATTGGACCAGGGTCCACAGTTCACTAGTGGCGTCAATCCATAAGATAAATAAAAGCATGTTGGGTAAAAAAATTACAGTTGGGCAATTGATAGAGTAAAGATAACGTACATACATCACGAGGATCACTATGAGGCTCACTCTGGGTATTACGACAAAATACATAGACCGTAATCCAACTGCATCTATAACTAAAAATCCACTCGCGGGGAATCGTCCGAGGACCCCTTGAGTATTAAGTTGCGAACAACAGATAATTGCATTAAGCAAAGTGCGTAATGTAAACAAAGCAAATGTCCTTGGACACAAGAATGTTGTTTTCTCCCTAGTGGCAACAGCACATCTATAACCTTAGAGGTATCTGTCACTCCCCCAGATTAAATAGAGGCATGAACGCAACTATCGAGCATAAATATTCCCTCTTGGAGTTACTAGCATCTACTCGGCCAAGATAGCTACTAGCAACGGAAAGCATGCAAGATCATAAACAACATGGAGATAACATAAGATATATAATTCAGCACATCAACTTGACATAGTACCAATACTCATCGAATCCCAACAAACACAACATGTATGATTACATAAAGATGATCTTGATCATGTAGGGCAGCTCACAAGATCTAAACATGAAGCACATGGTGGAGAAGACAACCATCTAGCTACTGCTATGGACCCGTAGTCCAAGGTAGACTACTCACACATCACTCCGGAGTCGACCATGGTGGTTGAGAAGGCCTCCGGCAGGGTGCCGGGAAGAGCTCCTGGATCCTCCCGATCTCGTTTCAATGACGGCGACGGCTTGCAGTATGTTTCGAGGAAAAGCTATCCGTCCCTTAGGTTTTTCCCGTCGAGGGGACTTTATAGGTGAAGGGGCATCGTCAGGAAGTGGACCAGGCAGCCTCACCATGGGTGGGCGTGGCCAGGGGTTGGGCCGCGCCCCCCTATGGTGTGGCTAGCTCCTGGCCCCCCTCCATCTCATCTTTGGTCTTCGTGAAGCTTCGGTAAAAATAGGAGGTTCGGCTTTTGTTTCGTCCAATTCCGAGAATATTTCATGTGTAACTTTTCTGAAACACAAAAACAGCAGAAAACAGGGAACTGGCACTGTGGCATCTTGTTAATAGGTTAGTTCAAGAAAATGCATAAAAACGCCACGAAGTGTAACAAAACTCAAAGCAAATGGTGTATAAACAAGCATGGAGCATCAAAAATTATAGATATGTTTGAGACGTATCAGGTCCACAGTTCACTAGTGGTGTCTCTCCATAAGATAAATAACAACATGCTGGGTAAACAAATTACAGTTGGGCAATTGATAGAATAAAGATAACGTACATATGTCATGAGGATCACTATGAGATTCACTCTGGGCATTACGACAAAATACATAAACCGTAATCCAACTGCATCTATGACTAATAATCCACTCACGGGGAGTCGTCCAAGTACCCCTTGAGTATTAAGTTGCGAACAATGGATAACTGCATTAATCAAAGTGCATAAAGTAAACAAAGCAAATGTCCTTGGACAAAAGAATGTTGTTTTCCCCCTAGTGGCAATAGCACATCTACAACCTTAGAGCTTTCTGTCACTCCCCCAGATTAAATAGAGGCATGAACCCAACTATCGAGCATAAATACTCCCTCTTGGAGTAACTAGCATCTACTCGGCCAAGATATCTACTAGCAACGGAAAGCATGCAAGATCATAAACAACATAGAGATAACATAAGATATATTATTCAACACATCAACTTGACATAGTACCAATACTCATCGGATCCCAACAAACACAACACGTATGATTACATAAAGATGATCTTGATCATGTAGGGCAGCTCACAAGATCTAAACATGAAGCACATGGTGGAGGAGATATCCATCTAGCTACTACTATGGACCTGTAGTCCAAGGTAGACTACTCACACATCACTCCGGAGGCGACCATGGTGGTGGAGAAGGCCTCTGGCAGGGATTTCCCTCTCCGGCAGGGTGCTAGGAAGAGCTCCTGGATCCTCCCGATCTCGTTTCGACAACGGCGGTGGCTTGCGGTATGTTTCAAGGAAAAGCGATCCGTCCCCTAGGTTTTTCTCGTCGAGGGGACTTTATAGGCGAAAGGGCATCATCAGAGGTGGGGCCCGCTGGCCTCACCATGGGGTGGCGTGGCCAGGGGCTGGGCCGCGCCCCCCTGTGGTGAGCTTGGCTCCTGGCCCCCCTCCGTCGCATCTTCGGTCTTCGCGAAGATTCGGTAAAAATAGGAGGTTCGGCTTTTGTTTTGTCCAATTCCGAGAATATTTCCTGTGTAACTTTTCTGAAACACAAAAACAGCAGAAAACAGGGAACTGGCACTGTGGCATCTTGTTAATAGGTTAGTTCCAGAAAATGCATAAAAACACCACGAAGTCTAACAAAACTCAAAGCAAATGGTGTATAAACAAGCATGGAGCATCAAAAATTATAGTTATGTTTGAGACGTATCAACCACCCCAACTTGGACTAATATACACTTATGATTATACCTCTTGCAAGCATCCGCAACTACAAGAAAGTAATTAAGATAAATCTAACCATAGCCTTAAACTCTGAGATCCTACTCTCCCTGGTGCAATGGTTTCCTAACGGGGGTTTAGGTTTCTGTCGCTCCGGTAACCCCACAATTAGTAGCCAAATACACAATGCATTCCACTAGGCCCATAAAGGTGAAGTATCATGTAGTCGACATTCACATGACACCACTAGTGAAATAGCACCACAACATATAATTATCAAACCATTAAATATTACTCAACATAGTTGCACTACTAACATCTCGACTTCTCACATGTCCTCAAGAACTAAATGAACTACTCACAAGACATCATATGGATCATGACCAGAGGTGAAATAATGGTAAATAACAATACGAACATAAACCTTAATTCAACGGTTCCACTTAATAGCATCAACTACAAGAGTAATCAACACCGGGAAAGTTTCCCCTAAGAATTGGAGAAGATTCAACCCAAGATGTTACAGCGGGATGGCGTGGTGATGGTGAAGATGAAGGTTCTGGTGATGATGGTGATAAAGATGATGATCCCGATGAAGCCCAGCTCAATGGTGATGATGATGGTGACGATCTCCCCTCTCCGGGAAGGAATTTCCCTGGTAGATTTCTGGGTATTTTCCTGGAATTGCCGATCTTCAGAAATATGATGTCTTGATGGTCCTTTTTCTAGTAGAATCCTGACTCCGGCGGCAAGTTCTCCAATAATCATCAAACATGCAAAAACAGAGGAAAAAACATAAGTATCATCTCTAAATATGAAATATATCAATGAACAACAGTAAATTATGATATAAAATAGTGATGCAAAATGGACGTATCAACCCCCCAAGCTTAGACCTCGCTTGTCCCCAAGCGAAAACTGAACTCGGTAAACATGACCACAGGTTTATGGAGTGAAGTGTCGATAAACAAAATACGGAAAGAAGCATCACACTTACCAAGGCACAAGTCATAATAGACAGCAACTTCCCTTCATATAACTTGACTTGCAATAAGCAAAAGGAATCACAATAAAGATGCACAAGGTAAATCATGATTGGTGATGGCAAACCTTTGTTCTTGGTCAGAGAACAATGAACATATTATACTTATATTTCTATCAGAGCCTTTTATATCAGAGCTTACAAAGCAAAAATCACACGCTCAATCATAACAATCTCTTTATAGTCATAGATAGCTTTCAAAGGTGCATTCTTTCAGATAAAAGCATCATACTAAATAGAGGAAGACAGGAAACAAGATTGAATAAAACAACATATGGATGATTGAAACACAACAACCCAAATGCTTGCTTTAGACAGAAGGGAATAGGTTGACTCAACATAAAAGTAAAAGATTGGCCCTTCGCAGAGGGAAGCAGGGATTAAACATGTGCTAGAGCTTTTCATTTGTAAAACAGAGATAAAAGTTTGTTTTGAGAGGTGGTTGTCTTTGTCAACGACTAGCAACGGAGTTCTTGCCATCTTCCATAAAGAACAAGTGAGAGCGGTTCCGAGATGTTTGATTAATTGGCACAATTGTGCTCTTTTATAGTTTGGCACTCCTCCCCACTTTTCCTTTCACAAACCATGGCTAGCCGATTCCATCGGGTGCCCACCAACTTTCACATACCATGGAGGAGTGCCTTTTTCTTTTTTTTTCTTTTTTTGTTATAATGGTCTGACCAGCTCCCTTGCAAAATTAGTGACGAGCAGATGAAGCATGCAAGTCGAGGGGTACTCAATTTAGTATGAAAGATAACAAACTCAACCACCACGTCCTCATGAGCTAAAAACAGTGGCACAAAATGAGAAGCATTTGAAGGTTTTTGAAAGGTAGCACATGAAAATTTACTTGGAATGGCTTGAAATACCATGCATAGGAATTTATAGTGGACTCTTTTGGAAGTAACTTTGTTTTTGGGAATTGGATGCACGAGAAGTATTCCCTCTCAGTTTAGGTTTTTGGCTAGCAAGGCTGGGTAGCAAGCATAAGAGTTGCATGAAACAAACAAACATATATGTGATAGAAAACAATCATGCAAACTTCCTTGAAAGTACAAACAATCTTAGCTTGAGAATACTAATGCTTATGAGCCAATCATGAAGGAAAGATGAAATGATGTATCTACAAGTATTTCCCTCTTTTTTACTCAAGCCTCAAAGTATTGTTGCTACTGACCATTGCTAAGTTTGCCAAAACCAACTAGATTTACTCATGCTCCCAAAGTGATACCAATAGTAATCAACAAGAGTAATCATATAAGAAAGATTGCAAACTAAAATAAAGTGTGCAGAAAGCAAATGATAAGACTTCTCATTAATATTTCATAACCGCAACTCACACCAAGGGATACATAGATAACCAACTAAAGGAGGATACTTCCACACTACAAACTATTCTATAAGATAACTTCTCTATTCATGATATGACTCTACTTGAAAAGTAAATGGGTATAAGGTAATGATGTGATATCGTAGCACTCCCCCAAGCTTGGAACAAGCCAAGGGGATGCCAATACCAATGACGAATTACTCCTTCGGTGGTGGTGGTGCGATCATAACTAGGGCGAGAAAAATCTCTAGCCTCCTGCGAAGCCTGCTGTTCTCCTCTTGAAGTATCTCCACCTCCCTCTTCAGAACTCGATATTTATCACATAACTCATCGGTGACCCAAAGGGCTTCCTCAGCTGCAGGGAATGAGCTTAGGTCTGGCATTGGTGGTATTGGTCCCTGCATATTGTGAGAAAAAGCACGTCTAGTGTTAATTGATCCTACAAAAGTAGGTTCCCTTGCCCTTGATCCTGCAGCAGTCTTTCCTTCCTTCAGCTTGGGGTCTGGGCAATCATCTTCTGGAGGCGTCTTCTCCTTGTCGTTGCTTGCGGAGGCCATGGTGCCTCTAAAACTGAGAACAACTCCTAACAGAAACAGATCGAAACAAAAACACGATGAGAACATGATATACAGACCTCGGGCAATCCGGGGGGTTATATAGGCAAAAATTAAACATCAAATCGAAGGCACAGGAGGAAACCGGGACGGAAACGAATTCCGAGGCAGACACACCACAGGGTGGCGTGGCCAGCAGGGGGCCCACGCCACTAGGTGGTGTGGAGCCTCTGGGCTCCGTTTCTAACTCATTTTTCGTCTCGTAATTTTTCATATTTAATAAAAACAACAAAAGTATAAGCAGCAAAGTTTAACGCGAACTTTTTCTGACTAGAACTGTTACCTATTCAAAAACCTACTCTGCTGTTTCCTGCATATGTTCTTTGATGAATTCTTCCGGAGTCACCACTTGAATAACATCAATATCTTCATTATAAGAATTTCCAGAAATATAATGCTTGAGTCTTTGCCCATTCACCACTTGCGTAGTATTATCTTTAAGAGAAGCAATCTTTATCGCACCTGAACGATACACCTCTTCAATAATAAAGGGTCCTTCCCATTTTGAGAGTAATTTTCCTGCAAAAAATCTGAGACGAGACCTATACAATAGAACTTTCTCATCAACATGAAATTCTCTCTTAAGAATTCTCCTATCATGTCATTGCTTGACTTTCTCTTTAAAAAGTCTGGCATTCTCATAAGCTTCACTTCTCCACTCATCTAAAGAACTCAAATCAAGCAACCTTTTCTTACCGACAAGTTTAAAATCCCTATTAAGCTCTTTCACTACCCAAAAAGCTTTGTGTTCTAATTCTAAAGGCAAGTGACACACTTTTTCGTAAACCATTTTGTATGGAGACATGCCCATGGGGTTCTTATAAGCAGTTCTATAAGCCCATAAAGCATCGTTCAACTTGCTAGCCCAGTTTTTCCTAGATCTATTAATAGTCTTCTATAAGATAGACTTGATCTCTCTATTCGATAGCTCCACTTGCCCACTAGTTTGGGGATGATAAGTAGAAGCAATTCTATGATTAACGTCATATCTAGCAAGAGTCTTCCTAAAACCGCCATGAATAAAATGAGAACCTCCATCAGTCATAAGATATCTAGGCATACCAAACCTAGGAAAAATAACATCCTTAAGTATCTTTAACGAGGTCTCACCATCGGCACTCTTCGTAGGTATAGCTTCTACCCACTTAGTAACATAATCAATAGCAACAAGTATATGAGTATAACCTTCTGAAGAAAGAAAAGGACCCATAAAGTCAAATCCCCAACAATCAAATGGTTCAATAACAAGAGAATAATTCATAGGCATTTCATTGCATCTAGAAATATTTCCAACTCTTTGGCATTCATCACAAGATAAAATAAACTTTCTAGCATCTTTAAAAAGGGTAGGCCAATAAAAACCTGATTGTATAACCTTTTGTGCAGTTCTATCTCCAGCAGGATGTCCTCCATAAGCACTACCATGACATTTCCTCAATATCTCTTGTTGTTCATATTCTGGAACACATCTTTGCATAATACCATTCACTCCTTCTTTATATAAGTGTGGGTCATCCCAAAAATAATGCCTCAAGTCATAAATAATTTCCTTCTTTGCTGGGTTGTAAAGGTTGGAGGCAAATACTTGGAAACAATAAAGTTAGCATAATCAGCATACCAAGGACTCTCTTGTGAAGTTACCTTTATTGCGGCCAACTGTTCATTTGGAAAACTATCATTAACAAGAATAGGATCAAAAGAAATGTTTTCCAATCTAGACAAATTATCAGCAACAGGATTTTCAGCACCTTTCCTATCTACAATATGCAAATCAAACTCTTGTAAAAGTAACACCCATCTAATAAGCCTAGGCTTAGCATCCTTCTTTGACATAAGATACCTAATAGCAGCGTGATCAATATGAATAGTAACTTTCGAATCAACAATATAAGGTCTAAACTTATCACATGCAGAAACAACAGCAAGAAACTCTTTCTCAGTAGTAGCATAATTCTTTTGAGCAGCATCAAGAGTCTTACTAGCATAATGAATAACATTCAACTTCTTATCTATGCGCTATCCAAGAACAGCACCTACAGCAAAATCACTAGCATCACACATAATTGCAAAGGGTAAATTCCAATCAGGTGGTTGGACAATAGGAGCAGTAGTTAAAGCCTTCTTAAGAGTTTTGAAAGCTTCCTTACAATCATCATCAAAAACAAATGGTACATCTTTTTGAAGAAGATTAGTAAGAGACTTTGAGATCTTAGAGAAATCTTTAATAAACCTCCTATAAAAACCAGCATGACCAAGAATACTACGAATACCTTTAACATCCCTGGGACAGGGCATTTTCTCAATTGCTTCAACCTTTGCTCTGTCAACTTCAGTACCTCTTTCAGAAATTTTATGTCTAAGAACAATACCTCCATTCACCATAAAGTGGCATTTCTCCCAATTAAGAACAAGATTAGTTTCTTCACATCTCTGCAAAACTTTATCAAGATTGTGCAAACAATTATCAAAAGAAGTTCCATAGATGGAGAAATCATCTATGAATACCTCCACAATTTCTTCACAAAATCCATGAAAAATAGCAGACATGCATCTTTGAAAAGTAGCAGCAGCATTACACAAACCAAAAGGCATACGTCTATAAGCATAAGTTCCATAAGGACAAGTAAAAGTGGTTTTCTCTTGATCTTGCTTTTTAACAGCAATCTGAGAGAAACCAGAATAACCATCAAGAAAACAAAAATGAGTTTTCTTAGATAACCTCTCTAACATTTGATCTATAAATGGTAAAGGATAATGATATTTCTTAGTAACTTTGTTGAACTTTCTAAAATCGATGCACATCCTATAACCAACTACTACCCTCTGAGGAATAAGCTCGTTATTCTCATTAGGCACAACAGTAATTCCTCCTTTCTTAGGAACACAATGCACAGGACTAACCCATCTACTATCAGCAATAGGATAAATAATACCAGCATCAAGGAGTTTCAATACCTCGTTTCTTACCACTTCCTTCATCTCAGGAATTAAACGGTGTTGATGTTCAACAACTGGCTTTGCATCTGGCTCCATATTAATAGCATGCTGATGTATAGTAGGAGAAATCCCTTTTAAATCATCAAGAGTATATCCCATAGCTCCTTGGTGTTTCCTCAGTATTTCCAATAACCTTCCTTTTTCCTTCCCTGAAAGTTTAGAGCTAATAATAACATGATATATTTTCTTATCATTGATATAAGCATATTTAAGATCATCAGGTAAAGGCTTTAAATCAAAAACAAGGTCTTCCTTAGGTGGCAAAGTGGTACCTGATACGTCTCAAACGTATCTATAATTTTTGATGCTCCATGCTTGTTTATACACCATTTGCTTTGTGTTTTGTTACACTTCGTGGCATTTTTATGCATTTTATAGAACTAACCTATTAACGAGATGCCACAGTACCAGTTCCCTATTTTTCTGTTTTTATGTTTCAGAAAAGCTACACAGAAAATATTCTCGGAATTGGACGAAACAAAAGCCAGAATTCCTATTTTTCCCGACATGAGACGAAGTCCGAAGATGTGACGGAGGGGCACCAGAGCGCGGCCGCACCATGGCATGGCGCGGGCCACCCCCTGGCCACACCATGACCAGGTGTGGGACCCTGGCCCACCTCCTAACGCCGCCCTTCCGCCTATATAATCCCCTCAACGAGAAAACCTAAGAGGACCAATCAATTTTCCATGAAACCTACTGCAAGCCTCTGCCGTCATCGACGCGAGATCGGGAGGGTCTAGAAGCTCTTCCCGGCACCCTGCCGGAGAGGGGAATCACCACTGGAGGCCTTCTTCATCACCATGGTCGCCTTCGGAGTGATGTGTGAGTAGTCTACCTTGGACTACGGGTCCATAGCAGTAGCTAGATGGTTGTCATCTCCACCTTGTGCTTCATGTTTAGATCTTGTGAGCTACCTATCATGATCAAGATCATCGTTGTGTACTTCTACATGTTGTGTTTGTTGGGATCCAATGAATATTGGTACTATGTCAAGTTGAATTATTGATTTATGATCTTTATGTTATCTCTATGTTGTTTATGATCTTGCATGCTCTCCGTTGCTAGTAGATATCTTGGTCGAGTAGATGCTAGTGACTCCAAGAGGGGGTATTTATGTTCGATAGTGGGTTCATGCCTCTAGTAATCCGGGGGAGTGACAGAAACCTCTAAGGTTGTAGATGTGCTGTTTCTACTAGGGAGAAAACAATAATCTTGTGTTCAAGGACATTCGTATTGTTTACATTACACACTTTGCTTAAGGTGATAATCTGTTGCTTGCAACTTAATACCCAATGTTTGCTCGGATGACATCCGGAGGGTGGATTATTAGTCATAGATGCAGTTGGATTATGGTATATGTATTATATTGTAATGCCCAAGTGAATCTCATAGTGATCCTCATGACATTTGTACGCTATCTTTATCTTATCAATTGCCCAACTGTAATTTGTTTACCCAGCATGTTGTTATTTATCTTATGGAGAGACACCACTAGAGAACTGTGGACCCCAGTCCATTCTTTTACATTGCTATTACCATTTACCTTTTACTTGCTTTATTTACATTCTTGCAATCTACTATCTTTTACCACTCGATACGCTTAATCCTTTGTTTACAGCAAACCAGTGAGATTGACAACCTTACTGTGAGTTGGGACAAAGTGCTTGGTTGTGTTGTGTGCAGGTTCCACGTTGCTGCTAGTTTAAAGCTACACCTTGGACAAGTTTCCTGGCGCCATTGTCCGGGGCTGTTGCAAAGCTATCGGGCATGGACCTTCTGAAGTTTGGTTCTTTCTCCTACTGGTTCGATAAACCTTGGTTTCACAACTGAGGAAAGTACTTGCTGATGTGCTCATCATAACCTTCTCTTGGGGTTTACCAACTGGGCGGTTATTCATACATAAAACTCCTACATCAACACCGCACCACCAACAAGTTTTCTGGCGCCATTGCCGGGGAGAAAGAAGATTTCTGCAAGGGGAGTCTCTCGCTTCCAACCTTTTACTTTGGTATTGTTTTTCTTTATTTTATTTTTGCTTGCATCTTTTTGTCAAAAATACAAAAAAATTAGTTCCTTTATAGTTGTTATTTTTACTTGCCTGCTTTTAGTTTTGCTAGAATGGGTACTCCTGAGAACACCAAGTTGTGTGATTTTACTAGCACAAAAAACAATGATTTTATCTGCACTCCTATTGCGCCACCTGCTCCTGAGGCAAAATTTTATGAGATCAAACCTGCTTTGTTGAATCTTGTTATGAGAGAGCAATTTTCTGGTGCTAGTACTGATGATGCTGCAGCTCATCTCAACAATTTTGTTGAGCTATGTGAGATGCAAAAGTATAAGGATGTAGATGGTAATATTATTAAGCTTAAGTTGTTTCCTTTCTCTTTAAGAGGAAGAGCTAAGGATTGGTTGCTATCTTTGCCTAGAAATAGTATTGATTCTTGGGATAAGTGTAGGGATGCTTTTATTGGAAAATACTATCCTCCTGCTAAGATTATAGCTTTGAGAAGTGATATTATGAAGTTTAGACAGTTTGATAATGAACATGTTGCTCAAGCTTGGGAAAGAATGAAATCTATGATAAAGAATTATCCCACTCATGGACTGACTACTTGGATGATTATCCAAACCTTTTATGCAGGACTAATTTTTTTTCAAGAAATCTGTTGGATTCAGCTGCTGGAGGCACTTTTATGTCCATCACCTTGGGCGCCGCAACAAAGCTTCTTGATAATATGATGGTAATTTTTTCTGAGTGGCACACCGAGAGAACTCCACAAGGTAAGAAGGTAAATTCTGTTGAGGAAACCTCTTCCTTGAGTGATAAGATTGATACTATTATGCTTATGCTTGCTAATGATAGAGCTCATGTTGATCCTAATAATGTTCCTTTGGCCTCTTTGGTTGCTCAAGAAGAGCATGTTGATGTGAACTTCATTAGAAATAATAATTTCAACAATAGTGCTTATAGGAACAATTTTGCTAGCAACAATTATAGGTCGTATCCTTCTACCAATGGTAATGGTTATGGTAACTCTTATGGTAATTCCTCCAACAACACTAGGGGCGCGCCCTCCGAGCTTGAGGTCATGCTCAAGGACTTCATTGGTAACAAACTGCTTTTAATAAGTCTGTTGAGGAAAAGTTGGGTAAAATTGATATTCTTGCTTCTAAAGTTGATAGCCCTGCTCTTGATGTTGAACTTCTGAAACTAAAAGTTTTGCCTAATGATGTGAAAGAAAGCAAGACTTTGAATGCCATCCAGGTTAGAATTGATGAAAATGTTAGGATGTTAGCAGAATTGCATGCTAGGTGGGAAAGAGAAGATGAGATGGCTAGAAAGATGAAGGTATGTACTATTACCACCTCTAGTGATGTTGTTTCAAATGTTAGCAATCCTCTTACTTTAATTGTGTAGAGAAAACTCGTACTCCTTGTGCGAAAAAGCCCAAAACTGCAAAAACTTTTTCTACAAAAAGTGCTGAAATTTTTCGGAGTATGGAAAATAATAGCTCTACTTCTTTTAATGATTTTGATGTTGATGGTTGCAATATATCTGAAGTTATTTTGTTCTTTCAAAAGCTTGCTTTAAGTCCTAATGCTAGTTCTATGAATGTTGCTTTTACAAAGCATATTACAAATGCTCTCATGAAAATTAGGAAAGAAAAACTGAAACAAAAGGTTTCTATTCCCAAGAAGTTAGAAGATGGTTGGGAGCCCATCATTGATATGAATGTTAATGGTTTTGATTGTCATGCTTTATGTGATCTTGGTGCAAGCATTTCTATTATGCCTAGAAAGATTTATGATATGCTTGGTTTAGCACCGCTTGAAAATTGTTATTTTGATGTTCCTCTTGCTGATGTTGCTAAGAAGAAACCTTTGGGAAGGATTAATGATGTTCTTATTATGGTTAACAATAACCTTGTTCCTGTTGATTTCCTTGTTTTGGATGTTGAATGCAATGCTTCATGTCCTATTATTTTGGGAAGACCTTTTCTTAGAACTGTTGGTGCCATCATTGATATGAAGGAAGGCACCATTAAATATCAATTTCCACTCAGGAAAGGTATGGAACACTTCCCTAGAAAGAGAAAGAAATTACTTTTTGACTCTATTCTTAGAGCAAATTACGAACTTGATGCTTCATCGCTTGATATTACTTGATTTGCACTTTCTGCGCCTAGCTCAAAGGCGTTAAAGAAAAGCACTCTTGGGAGATAACCCAATGTTTTCTTTTTAGTAATTTTTCATTTATTTGAGTCTTGGAAGTTATTACTACTGTAATGACCTCTCCTTATCATTTTTATTTCGTTTTTGTGCCAAGAAGAACCTCTAATTTGAGGGAGGTAAGATTTGGGGAAGTTGCTTTCTTGAAACAGATTTATGCGCTGCACCATAAAAATTCATGAAAATTCTTAGGATATTGTTTTGATCTGCAATTTCTTTTGTGCATGACCCAGGTTATTTTCAAACTTCCATTAGTTTTGAAATTTTCTATTTGAGCAATAGAAGGTCCTCAAAAAAATCGATCTTTGTCAGCTGTTCTGTTTTGACAGATTCTGCCACTATTTGTGTTTGCCTCTCGATCGCTTTCTTTTTGAGTTCTTTTGATCACGGAACTTTTGAGGAAGTTGCTACAGTAGCTTATGATTTAATAGATGGTATATTTGAGTTTTAAACTAAACCAAAAGGGTAGATTTACTATCATGTTTATGCTAATGTTGCTAATAGAATTGTGTGAAGTTTTGTATGAAGGAAGTTTTCAAGTGTAGGGAAAGGAAAGTGATGAGATGAGATGAAGTATGGACAAAAGCTCAAGCTTGGGTATTCCCATGTCACCCCAAGAAATATCCAAGAGGTACAAGTGTCAAAGCTTGGGGATTCCCCCGAGGCACCCCTTCTTCATCGACAAAAATCAGGTCACCTTTCAAGACACTATATTTTTATTGCTTCATGTACTATACATTTTTCTTGGAGCGTCTTTACTTTTGCTTTTAGTTTTCTTTCGCTTTGTTTGCTGCAATAAATGGTTGGAACGCAACAAATTTCTTTTGGAGAAGACATACTTCATTTTTCATTGCCAAGAACACTCTAGTTTTCACTCTTATCGTTCAACGAGTGTTTTCTTTTTCTAGAACTGCGTTTAGCTTTCATTTTTCGCCTTGATTTTTGTTAATATCTTGTTATATATTTGTATCAAGGTGTATTTCGACCACTGGTCTATGTTTGTTTTCATCTCAAAGAGTGCTTTCAAAAAGATTGAATGGTGTTGGAAAAGAGAAAAAAGTTTCATGCCTATAGTGGTACAAATGGGAGCTTGTTTAGACCGCGGCTTAGACTTTTGCATGTCATGCTTGATGTTATTTTGATAGTATGCTTAGTAGTTTTTTTTGTAGCATGAATTGTCTCAAATGACTGAGATTGCTTAATGTGCCTTCGAAAGAATCATGCGTTGTTTTTGTTATATGGGAGCATATTATTGTGGTTTTCTCCTTTGATACTTTATTTGGTTTGACTTGGCGCATGCTTACAACATGTTTGACTCTAACAAGTCGCCATAAGCCTCTATGATCATTTGGTTTTTGACTTGTGATACCAATTTATGCTTCGGTTAATGATGTTTTGTTGCTATGCATGATTATGGCCGTTATTGCTCTCTTAGTTGGTCGCTCCCAGTCTTTTGCTAGCCTTCATTTTGTATTGAGAGGGAATACTTCTCGTGCATCCAACTCCCAAAAACCAAGTTTTCCATTGTGTCCACCATATCTACCTATTAGCAATTTGCTATTCCAAGCACATTGGTCTTGCTTTTATTTATCCTTCAAATTAAACTTTTTGTGTTATGTGAAAATTAGTCAATAAAGCTCTCACGAACCTGATGGCACACTTTACTTTTCTTGCTTTTAATAAATTTGACATTGTGGCTCTCTTATGTTGACGTTATGCTTGCAAGTTGTAAGTTGGAAGTTAGCCCAGCCATGCCGTCATGGGGCAAGCTTTCAACATTGCACTTTCTCTCATTTAGTTGATATCGTGATCTTTTGTTTATGGATACTCGCGATGTGAAATAAGTTGGGATCTTGTGAGCTCATGGAGTTTGTATATGTGTTAGAGAAACGCCTGGGCCGCTAATCTAAGCCATGCATCATTCATGGTGGAAATTTACAACATGCCCATAGTGGACATTCGACCACGCATCTCACAATAAAAAGCTATACCAATGGTAAATAAAAGAGATGCCGATGTGTTCATTGTCTGTTTGTCTTGTCATTTTGATGTGGGCTTGCTCCATGTCATCGGGCAAGAGGTACCCCATTGGCGGTTCTCGATGATACATGTATGCTTACAATGACAAGAACTTGCTTGGGACCTAAGTCGAGTAGCGTGAGGTTTGTGTATTCGTACTTCACGGGACACGAGATTTTCAACTTATGATTTGTTAAGCATATGCTTCATAATTGTACTCGCATTAACCTTAACCATTCAAGATGCCTATGATGGGGGCAATGAGAGCTCAAAGCTAGTAAGTATCATAATTTTTGGAGGTTTATAAAACTTGCAATCACTGCTTCCCTCTGCGAAGGGCCTTTCTTTACTTTTATGTTGAGTCTCCACCTTCTACCTTTATGCACCGTCTAACAGAGCATAGTTGTCATTCTGAGTTTAATGTGCATAGTCCCAAAATTTATTATTGATTGATTCATGATTATGGTTTTGCTTGTTCTTAAATTATTTGTATCTAGTTGCCCTCTTAAACTTGAAGGTGTCCTATGCATTTATGTTTTGCTATTCCACGAGGGACAAGCTGAAAACCACTTTGCTATGTTTTTCTATATGGTTGAAACACACACTTGACTTTCATTGTTTCATTACTCATGATCTTTTGTTTGTGCTACTTTTCATGTTATAACATGGTTGCTAAGTTTTATTATCAAGATTATGTCTTTTATGCCCATGTTTAGAGTACTTTCATCTCAGCACTCAATGCTTTACATCGTTGATCAAGATTGTGATGGTGCATGTCACCTCAAAAATTATTGTTTTGTTATCACTTACCTACTCGAGGACGAGCAGGAGTTAAGCTTGGGGATGCTTGATACGTCTCAAACGTATCTATAATTTTTGATGCTCCATGTTTGTTTATACACCATTTGCTTTGTGTTTTGTTACACTTCGTGGCGTTTTTATGCATTTTATTGAACTAACCTATTAATGAGATGCCACAGTGCCAGTTCCCTATTTTTGCTGTTTTTGTGTTTCAGAAAAGCTACACAAGAAATATTCTTAGAATTGGACAAAACAAAAGCCAGAATTCCTATTTTTCCCAACATGAGACGAAGTCCGAAGATGAGACGGAGGGGCACCAGAGGGCGGCCGCACCATGGCATGGCGCGGGCCACCCCCTAGCCGCGCCATGACCAGGTGTGGGCGCCTGGCCCACCTCCTGACACCGCCCTTCCGCCTATTAAATCCCCTCGACGGGAAAACCTAAGCGGACCGATCAATTTTCCACGAAACCTACTGCAAGCCGCCGCCGTCGTCGATGCGAGATCGGGAGGGTCCAGAAGCTCTTCCCGGCACCCTGCCGGAGAGGGGAATCACCACCGGAGGCCTTCTTCATCACCATGGTCGCCTCCGGAGTGATATGTGAGTAGTCTACCTTGGACTACGGGTCCATAGCAGTAGCTAGATGGTTGTCATCTTCACCTTGTGCTTCATGTTTAGATCTTGTGAGCTGCATATCATGATCAAGATCATCGTTGTGTAATTCTACATGTTGTGTTTGTTGGGACCCGATGAATATTGGTACTATGTCAAGTTGAATTGTATATTTATGATCTTTATGTTATCTCTATGTTGTTTATGATCTTGCATGCTCTCTGTTGCTAGTAGATATCTTGGCCGAGTAGATGCTAGTGACTCCAAGAGGGGGTATTTATGATCGATAGTGGGTTCATGCCTCTAGTAATCTGGGGGAGTGATAGAAACCTCTAAGGTTGTAGATGTCCTGTTGCTACTAGGGAGAAAACAACAATTTTGTGTTCAAGGACATTCGTATTGTTTACATTACACACTTTGCTTAAGGCGATAATCTGTTGCTTGCAACTTAATACCCAATGTTTGCTCGGATGACATCTAGAGGGTGGATTATTAGTCATAGATGCAGTTGGATTACGGTCTATGTATTATGTTGTAATGCCCAAGTGAATCTCATAGTGATCCTCTTGACATTTGTACGCTATCTTTATTCTATCAATTGCCCAACTGTAATTTGTTTACCCAGCATGTTGTTATTTTTCTTATGGGGAGACACCACTTGTGAACTGTGGACCCCGGTCCATTCTTTCACATTGCTATTACTGTTTACCTTTTACTTGCTTTATTTACATTCTTGCAAACTACTATCTTTTATCACTTGATACGATTAATCCTTTGTTTACAGCAAACCGGTGAGATTGACAATCTCACTGTGAGTTGGGACAAAGTGCTTGGTTGTGTTGTGTGCAGGTTCCACATTGCTGCTGGTGTAAAGCTACACCTTGGATAAGTTTCCTGGCGCCATTGTTCGGGGCTGTTGCAAAGCTAGCGGGCATCGACCTTCTGAAGTTTGGTTCTTTCTCCTACTGGTTCGATAAACCTTGGTTTCACAACTGTGGGAAGACTTGCTGCTGTGCTCATCATAACCTTCTCTTGGGGTTTACCAACTGGGTGGTTATTCATATATAAAACTCCTACATCATCACCGCACCACCAGTACCCAAATCCTCCATGGGTAAATTGTGTTTAAGCAACTCTGGCTGACGAAGAAGAATCTCATCAATCTCATTTCTTTCTTCCCTGAAGATCTCACTTTCGTGGTCCTCCATATATTGCTGCAAAGCATCCTTAGGAGCAAGAGCAATAGAGGCAAGCTGTTCAACTCTAAAATCTTCATTAGGCAATTCAGCTTCATAAGGAGCTTTGGTAAACTTAGAAAAATTAAACTCATAAGATTCTCCATCAAACTTAGTCAAAATTTTCTCCTCTTACAATCTATAATAGCGCCACAAGTATTCAAAAAGGGTCTACCAAAAATAATAGGACAAGTTTTACCAGCAGCTGAACCAAGTACTAGAAAATCAGCAGGATATTTAGTCTTACCGCATAAAACTTCCACATCTCTAACAATACCAATTGGAGAGATAGTCTCTCTGTTAGTGGTGGTGCGGTATTGATGTAGGAGTTTTATATATGACCGCCCAGTTGAAAACCCCAAGAGAAGGTTATGATGAGCACAACAGCAAGTCTTCCCTCAGTTGTGAAACCAAAGTTTATCGAACCAGTAGGAGAAAGAACCAAACTTCAGAAGGTCGATGCCCGCTAGCTTTGCAACAGCCCCGGCAACGGCGCCAGAAAACTCGTTGGTGGTGCAGTGTTGATGTAGGAGTTTTATATATAACCGCCTAGTTGGAAACCCCAAGAGAAGGTTATGATGAGCACATCAGCAAGTCTTCCCTTAGTTGTGAAACCAAGGTTTATCGAACCAGTAGGAGAAAGAACCAAACTTCAGAAGGTCGATGCCCGCTAGCTTTGCAACAGCCCGTACAATGGTGCCAGGAAACTTGTCCAGGGTGTAGCTTTACACCAGAAGCAATGTGGAACCTGCACACAACACAACCAACTACTTTTTCCCAACTTACGATGAGGTTGTCAATCTCACCGGTTTGCTGTAAACAAAGGATTAAGCATATCGAGTGGTAAAAGATAGTAGTTTGCAAGAATGTAAATAAAGCAAATAAAAGGTAAACGGTAATAGCAATGTAAAAGAATGGACTGGGGTCCATAGTGCACTAGTGGTGTCTCTCCATAAGATAAATAATAACATACTGGGTAGACAAATTACAGTTGGGCAATTGATAGAATAAAACAAACGTACTAATGTCATGAGGATCACTACGAGATTCACTTGGGCGTTACAACATAATACATAGACCATAATCCAACTACATCTATGACTAATAATCCACCCTCCGGATGTCGTCCGAGCAACCATTGGGTATTAAGTTGCAAGCAACAGATTATCGCCTTAAGCAAAGTGTGTAATGTAAACAATACGAATGTCCTTGAACACAAGATTGTTGTTTTCTCCCTAGTAGCAACAACACATCTACAACCTTAGAGGTTTCTGTCACTCCCCTAGATTACTAGAGGCATGAACCCACTATCGAGCATAAATACCCCCTCTTGGAGTCACTAGCATCTACTCGGCCAAGATATCTACTAGCAACGGAGAGCATGCAAGATCATAAACAACATAGAGATAACATAAAGATCATAAATCAACAATTCAACTTGACATAGTACCAATATTCATCGGATCCCAACAAACAAAACATGTAGAATTACACAATGATGATCTTGATCATGATAGGTAGCTCATAAGATCTAAACATGAAGCACAATGTGGAGATGACAACCATCTAGCTATTGCTATGGACCCGTAGTCCAAGGTAGACTACTCACACATCACTACGGAGGCGACCATGGTGATGAAGAAGGCCTCCTGTGGTGATTCCCCTCTCCGGCAGGGTGCCGGGAAGAGCTTCTGGACCCTCCTGGTCTCGCGTCGATGACGGCGGTGGCTTGCAGTAGGTTTCGTGGAAAAGTGATCAGTCCTTTAGGTTTTTCTGTCGAGGGGATTATATAGGCGGAAGGACGACATCAGGAGGTGGGCTAGGGGCCCACACCATGCCATGGCACGGCCAGGGGTGGGCCCGCGCCATGGTGTCGTGCGGCAGCCCTCTGGTGCCCCTCCATCTCATCTTCAGACTTCGTCTCGTGTCGGGAAAAATAGGAATTCTGGATTTTGTTTCGTCCAATTCTGAGAATATTTCCTGTGTAGCTTTTCTGAAACACAAAAACAGCTGAAACAGGGAACTGGCACTATGGCATCTCGTTAATAGGTTAGTTCTATAAAATGCATAAAAATGCCATGAAATGTAACAAAACACAAAGCAAATAGTGTATAAACAAGCATGGAGCATCAAAAATTATAGATACGTTTGAGACATATCAAGCATCCCCAAGCTTAACTCCTGCTCGTCCTCGAGTAGGTAAGTGATAACAAAACAATAATTTTTGAGGTGACATGCACCATCACAATCTTGATCAACAATGTAAAGCATTGAGTGCTGAGATCAAAGTACTCTAAACATGGGCATAAAAGACATAATCTTGACAATAAAACTTAGCAACCATGTTATAACATGAAAAGTAACACAAACAAAAGATCATGAGTAATGAAACATTGAAAGTCAAGTGTGTTTTCAACCATATAGGAAAACATAGCAAAGTGGTTTTCATCTTGTCCCTCATGGAATAGCAAAACATAAATGCATAGGACACCTTCAAGTTGAAGAGGGCAACTAGATACAAATAATTTAAGAACAAGCAAAACCATAATCATGAATCAATCAATAATAAATTTTGGGACTATGCACATTAAACTCAGAATGACAACTATGCTCTGTTAGACGGTGCATAAAGGTAGAAGGTGGAGACTCAACATAAAAGTAAAAGAAAGGCCCTTCACAGAGGGAAGCAGTGATTAAACATGTGTTAGAGCTTTTCATTTGTAAAACAGAGAGATAAAAATTAATTTTGAGAGGTGGTTGTTCTTATCAACTACTGGCAATGGGGTTCTTACTATCTTCCATACAAAGCAAGTTTTGGAGAGAGAGAGATTGGCACTTTAGAGCTCTTTTATAAAGCTTGGCACTCCTCCCCACTTTTCCTTTCACAAACCATGGCTAACCGATTCCATCGGGTGCCTACCAACTTTCACATACCATGGAGGAGTGCCTTTTTTCTTTTTGGAATAAAACAATATGGAAGATAGCAAATCCGACCACTACGTCCCCATGAGCTGAAAACAGTGTCACAAAATGAGAAGTATTTTGAAGGTTTTTTTTGAAAGGTAGCATATGAAAATTTACTTGGAATGGCTTGCAAATACCATGCATAGGAATTTATAGTGGAATCTTTGGAAGACTTGGTTTTTGGGAGTTGGATGCACGAGAAGTATTCCCTCTCAGTACAAAATGAAGGCTAGCAAAAGACAGGGAGCGACCAACTAAGAGAGCAATAACGGCCATAATCATGCATAGCGACAAAACATCATTAACCGAAGCATAAAGTGGTATCACAAGTCAAAAACCAAATGATCATAGAGGCTTATGGCGACTTGTTAGATTCAAACATGTTGTAAGCATGCGCCAAGTCAACCCAAATAAAGCATCAAAGGAGAAAACCACAATAATATGCTCCCATATAATAAAAACAACGCATGATGCTTTCAAAGGCACATTATGCAATCTCAGTCATTTGAGACAAGTCATGCTACAGCAAAAACTACTAAGCATACTATCAAAATAACATCAAGCATGACATGCATAAGTCTAAGCTACAGTCTAAACAAGCTCCCATTTATACCACTATAGGCATGATTTTTTTCTCTTTTCCAACACCATTCAATATTTTTGAAACCACTCTTTGAGATGAAAACCAACATAGACCAGTGGTCTAAATGCACCTTTATACAAAGATATAACAAGATCTGAACAAAAATCAAGGCGAAAAATGAAAGCTAAACGTAGTTCTAGAAAAAGAGAACACTCGTTGAACGATAAGAGTGAAAACTAGATTGTTCTTGGCAATGAAAAACGAAGTATGTCTTCTCCAGAAGAAATTTGTTGGGGTCCAACCTTTTATTGCAGCAAACAAAACAAAAGAAAACTGAAAGCGAAAGTAAACACGCTCCAAGAAAAATGCATAATACATGAAGCAATAAAAATATAGTGTCTTGAAAGGTGACCTGATTTTTGAAGATGAAGAAGGGGTGCCTCGGGGGCATCCCCAAACTTTGACGCTTGTACCTCTTGGATATTTCTTGGGGTGACATGGGCATACCCAAGCTTGAGCGTTTGTCCATACTTCATCTCACCTCATCACTCTCTTTTCCCTACACTTGAAAACTTCCTTCATACAAAACTTCACACAATTCTATTAGCAACGTTAGCATAAACATGATAGTAGATCAACCCTTTTGGTTCAATTTCAAACTCAAATATACCATCCATTAAAGCATAAGCTACTGTAGCAACTTCCTCAAAAGTTCCGTGATCAAAACAACTCAAAAAGAAAGCGATCGAGAGGCAAACACAAATAGTGGCAGAATCTGTCAAAACAGAACAGCTGACATAGGTCGATTTTTTCGAGGACCTTCTGTTGGTCAAATCGAAAAGTGAAAAACTAATGGAAGTTTGGAAATAACCTGGGGCATGCGCACAAGAAATTGCAGATCAAAAGGATATGCTGAGAATTTTCACGAATTTTTACGGTGCAGAGCAGAAATCTGTTTCAGGACAACAACAACAACTTCCCCAAATCTTACCTCCCTCAAATTAGAGGTTCTTCTTGGCACAAAAACAAAATAAAAATGATAAGGAGAGGTCATTACAGTAGTAATAACTTCCAAGACTCAAATAAAAGAAAAAGTACTGAAAAGAAAACATTGGGTTATCTCCCAAAAGTGCTTTTCTTTAACGTCTTTGAGCTAGGCACAGAAAGTGCAAATCAAGTATTTTAAAATGAGGCATTAAGATCAATTGCGGAAGTTTTTTCAACAAGGCATTGTATTGTATCCAAATGAGTTTTTGAATATACCTTGTGAACACTCTTGGGTTCACTCCTTTCATCAAAAAGGTTTTCAGGACAAATCCAATCAAAATTCTTTTCCAAAGCTTCATGCAATCCTACAAGTTTGCAAGGTATTGGTACTTTGATGTCTTCTTTGGTTGTACCAACAACCTCTACACGTGAGCCAAGCATATTAAAACGCTCAAAAACTTTCCTAGCTTTAATAACAACATCTCTAAATTCTCTACGAAAGTCTCCAAAATAAAATCTTTCTTTTTGGAGTCTTCGATATTATGAAGCTTAAGAAACATTTGTTGCATAAAAGGATTAAGGTTAACAAACCTAGCCTCCAACATGTGAACTAAATAAGCAGCAGCAACTTCATAACTAGGAGCAAGCTCAGCTAAAGATCTATCCTCAACATCTTTATGCATACTAACATGATTAAAGAACTCCTCGATGTTACCTTTCCCAATTATAGAACCACTACCTATTGTAAGGTCCTCCAAAGCATACTTAGGGAACAACATAATGAACTAAAAGTAAAAGTAACAGAATGCAAGCTATCAAAGGAACTAATTTTTTTGTATTTTTGATAAAAAGATGCAAGCAAAAATAAAATAAAGCAAAACAATAACAACGTAAAAGATTGGAAGTGAGAGATTCCCCTTGCAGAAATCTTCTTTCTCCCCGGCAACGGCGCCAGAAAACTTGTTGGTGGTGCGGTGTTGATGTAGGAGTTTTATATATGACAGCCCAGTTGGAAACCCCAAGAGAAGGTTATGATGAGCACAACAACAAGTCTTCCCTCAGTTGTGAAACCAAGGTTTATCGAACCAGTAGGAGAAAGAACCAAACTTCAGAAGGTCGATGCCCGCTAGCTTTGCAACAACCCCGGACAATGGCGCCAGGAAACTTATCCAGGGTGTAGGTTTACACCAGCAGCAACATAGAACCTGCACACAACACAACTAAGTACTTTGTCCCAACTTACGATGAGGTTGTCAATCTCACCGGTTTGCTGTAAACAAAGGATTAAGCGTACCGAGTGGTAAAAGATAGTAGTTTGCAAGAATGTAAATAAAGCAAATAAAAGGTAAACGCTAATAGCAATGTAAAAGAATGGACTAGGGTCCATAGTTCACTAGTGGTGTCTCTCCATATGATAAATAACAACATGCTGGGTAAAAAAATTACAGTTGGGCAATTGATAGAATAAAGCAAACGTACTAATGTCATGAGGATCACTATGAGATTCACTTGGGCATTACAACATAATACATAGACCGTAATCCAACTGCATCTATGACTAATAATCCATCCTCCGGATGTCGTCCGAGCAACCATTGGGTATTAAGTTGCAAGCAACATATTATCGCCTTAAGCAAAGTGTGTAATGTAAACAATACGAATGTCCTTGAACACAAGATTGTTGTTTTCTCCCTAGTAGTAACAACACATCTACAACCTTAGAGGTTTCTGTCACCCCCCAGATTACTAGAGGCATGAACCCACTATCGATCATAAATAACCCCTCTTGAAGTCCCTAGCATCTAATCGGCCAAGATATCTACTAGCAACGGAGAGCATGCAAGATGATAAACAACATAGAGATAACATAAAGATCTAAACATGAAGCACAAGGTGGAGATGACAACTGATATGTCTCAAACGTATCTATAATTTTTGATGCTCCATGCTTGTTCTTACACCATTTGCTTAGTGTTTTGTTACACTTCGTGGCGTTTTTATGCATTTTCCAGAACTAACCTATTAACAAGATGCCACAGTGCCAGTTCCCTGTTTTCTGCTATTGTTATGTTTCAGAAAAGTTACACAGGAAATATTCTCATAATTGGATGAAACAAAAGCCGAACATCCAGATATTTACCGAAGCTTCCAGAAGTCCGAAGAGGAGACGGAGGAGGGCCACAGGGTGGCCACACCACCAGGGGGCGCGGCCTGCCCCTGGCCCACGCCGCCCTGTGGTGAGGGCCCCCTGGCCCACCTCTGGCGCCGCCCCTTCGCCTATAAAGACCCCCCGACGGGAAAAACCTAAACACCCGATCAATTTTCCAAAAACACATCGCGATCCACCGCCGTCGTCGACCCGAGATCGGGAAGGTCTAGAAGCTCTTCCCGGCACCCTGCTGAAGAGGGGAATCGCCACTGGAGGTCTTCTTCATCGCCATGATTGCCTCCGGCGCAATGGGTGAGTAGTCTACCTTGGACTATGGGTCCATAGCAGTACCTAGATGGTTGTCTTCTCCACCATGTGCTTCATGTTTAGATCTCGTGAGCTGCCTTACATGATCGATATCATCTTTGTGTAATTCTACATGTTGTGTTTGTTGGGATCCGATGAATATCGGTGTTATGTTGAGTTGATGTGCTGAATCATATATCTTATGTTATCTCTATGTTGTTTATGATCTTGCATGCTCTCCGTTGTTAGTAGCTATCTTGGCCAAGTAGATACTAGTGACTCCAAGAGGGGGTATTTATGCTCGATAGTTGGGTTCATGCCTCTATTTAATCTGGGGGAGTGACAGAAACCTCTAAGGTTGTACATGTGTTGTTGCCACTTGGGAGAAAACAACATTCTTGTGTCCAAGGACATTTGTTTTGTTTACATTACATACTTTGCTTAATGCAGTTATCTGTTGTTCGCAACTTAATACTTATGGGGTGATCGGATGATATCCCCGTGGGTGGATTATTAGTCATAGATGCAGTTGGATGGCGGTCTATGTATTTTGTTGTAATGCCCAGAGTAAATCTCATAGTGATCCTCGTGATATATGCACGTTATCTTTATTATATCAATTGCCCAACTGTAATTTGTTTACCCAGCATGTTGTTATTTATCTTATGGAGAGACACCACTAGTGAACTGTGGACCTCGGTCCAATTTCCTTTACATTGTTACACCGTTTTACTATTACTCGCACTGTTTACTTTCTCGCATACTACTATTGTTTTCCACTCGATACGCTCATACCTTTGTTTACAGCAAACCGGTGAGATTGACAACCTCATCGTAAGTTGGGAGCAAAGTTCTTGGTTGTGTTGTGTGCAGGTTCCACGTTGCTACTAGTTGAAGGCGCACCAACAAGAATCGTAAACGGCGCCCTTGCTGGAGTGTCACAAAGCTAGCAAGCATCACCTTCTTAAGTTTGGCTTTCTCCTACTGGATCAACAAACCTTGGTTTCTTACTGTGGGAAAACTTGCTGTTGTGCTCATCATACCTTCCTCTTGGGGTTCCCAACTGGTCGGTGATCTATATCAACACCGTTCGCATCAAGCTGTTTTCTGGCGCCATTGCCGGGGAGGAAGAAGATTTCTGCAAGGGGAGTTTCGCACGCACATCCTTTACTTTGTTTTAGTTTTAGTTTTGCTTTACTTTTCCTTGCATCGTTTTATCAAAAAACACAAAAAAATTAGTATAATTTATAGTTGTTACTTTATTACTCTTAGTTCATTATGTTGTTCCCTAAGTATGTTTTGGAGGACCTCTCAGTAGGTTGTGGTTCTATTATTGGGAAAAGTAATATTGAGGAGTTCTTTAATCATATTAGCATGCATAAAGATGTTGAGGATAAATCTTTGGCTGAGCTTGCTCCTAGTTATGAAGTTGCATCTGCTTATTTAGTTCACATGTTGGAAGCTAGGTTTGCTAGCCTTAATCCTTTTATGAAATACATGTTTCTTAAGCTTCATGATATTGAAGACTCCAAAAAGAAAGATTTTATCTTGGATACTTTGCGTAAAGAATTTAGAGATGTTTTTATTGAAGCTATGAAAGTTTTTAAGTGTTTTAATATGCTTGGTTCATCTGCTAATGTTGTTGGTACAACCAAAGAAGAAACCAAAGTACCAATACCTAGCAAACTCTTGGGATTGCATGATGCTTTGGAAAATAATTTTGATTGGATCTATCATGAAAATCTTTTTAGTGATTTGAGTGAACCAAAGCGTGATCACAAGGGGTCTTCAAAAACTCATTTAGACACAATTCCATTTATTGTTGAAAAGACTTCTGCAGTTGATCTTAATGCTTCTTTCAAAAATACTTGATTTCCACCTTTCTGCGCCTAGCTCAAAGGCGTTAAAGAAAAGCACTCTTGGGAGATAACCCATTGTTTTACTTTCAGTTCTTTTTCTTTTATTTGAGTCTTGGAAGTTATTACTACTGTAATAACCGCTCCTTATCCTTTTTATTTCGTTGTTGTGCCAAGAGAAACCTCTAATTTGAGTGAGGTAAGATTTGGGGAAGTTGCTGTCCTGAAACAGATTTCAGTGCTGCACCGTAAAAATTCGTGAAAATTCTCAGTATATCTTTTTGACCTGCTATTTCTTGTGCATATGCCCCAGCTTATATACAAACTTTCATTAGTTATACACTTTTTTATTTGAGCAACAAAAAACCCTCGAAAAAATCGACCTTTGTCAGCTGTTCTGTTTTGACAGATTTCTGCAACTATTTCTGTTTGCCTCTTTATCGCTTTCTTTTTGAGTTCTTTTGATCACGGAACTTTTGGGGAAGTTGCTACAGTAGTATATGCTTTATATGTGCTGGTTTTGAGTTGAAATATGAAGCAAAAAGGGGTTGATTCATTATTATGCTTACACTAACGTTGCTAATAGAATTGTGTTGAGTTTTGTATGAAGGAAGTTTTCAAGTGTTGGGATTGGAGAATGATGAGATGAGTTAAAGAATGGACAAAAGCTCAATCTTGGGGATGCCCATGCACCCCAAGAAATATCCAATAGGTACAAGCGTCAAAGCTTGGGGATGCCCCGAGGCACCCC
Organism: Dactylis glomerata; assembly: GCA_007115705.1. Taxonomy (NCBI): domain Eukaryota; kingdom Viridiplantae; phylum Streptophyta; class Magnoliopsida; order Poales; family Poaceae; genus Dactylis; species Dactylis glomerata. Next base: position 225,491 of record QXEO01000596.1, on the reverse strand, counting down.
TTCTTCATCGGAAAAAATCAGGTCACCTTTCAAAACACTATATTTTTATTGCTTCATGCACTATGCATTTTTCTTGGAGCGTCTTGTATTTAGTTTTCAGTTTTCTGTTGTTTTTTTTGCTGCAATAAATGGTTGGACCCCAACAAATTTCTTTTGGAGAAGTTGCCTTGCTTTTCATTTGCCAAGAACACTTCGTTTTTCACTCTTATCGTTCAACGAGTGTTCTCTTTTTCTAGAATTGTGTTTAGCTTTCGTTTTTTGCCTTGATTTTTGTTCAGATCTTCTTATATCTTTATATCAAGGTGTATTTTGACCTCTGGTCCATGTTTGTTTTCATCAAAAGAGTTGTTTCAAAAAGGTTCGAATGGTGTTGGAAAAGAGAAAAAAATTTATGCAAAAAAGTGGTACAAAAAGGAGCTTGTTTAGACTGCGGCTTAAACTTTTGCATGTCGTGCTTGATATCGTTTTGATAGTATGCTTAGTGGTTTTGCTGTAGCATGACTTGTCTCAAATGACTGAGATTGCTTAATGAGCCTTTGAAAAAACCATGCGTTGTTTTTATTATTTGGAAGCATTTATTTGGTTTTCTCCTTGATGCTTTATTTGGGTTGACTTGGCGCATGCTTACACATGTTTGACTCATACAAAGTCGCCATAAGCCTCTATGATCATTTAGATTTTGACTTTTGATGCCATCTTATGCTTCTCTTAATGATGTTTTGTCGCTATGCATGATTATTGCCGTTATTGCTCCCTTAGTTGGTCGCTCCCAGTATTTTGCTAGCCCTCATTTTGTACTGAGTATGAGCTCTACTCGTGCATTTAACTCCCAAAAACCAAGTTATTCCAATGTGTCCACCATACATACCTATTAGCAATTTGCTATTCCAAGTACATTTGACTTGCTTTTATCTATCCTTCAAATTAAACTCTTTTTGGTGTTATGCGAAAATTGGTCAGTAAAGCTCTCACGAACCTGATGGCACACTTTACTTTCCTTGTTCTTAAAAATTTGACATTGTGGCTCTCTTATGTTGAGTTGTTATGCTTGCAAGTTGTAAGTTGGAAATTAGCCCAGCCATGCCGTCATGGGGCAAGCTTTCAACATTGCACTTCTTATTTGAGTTGATATCGTGATCTTTTATTTATGGATACTCGCGATGTGAAATAAATTAGGAATTTTGCGGGATCATGGAGTTTGTATATGTGTTAGAGAAACTCCTGGGCCACTAATCCAAGACATGCATAATTCATGGTGGAAATTTACAGCATGCCCATAGTGAACATTCAACGACGCATCTCAAAATAAAAAGCTATACCAATGGTAAATAAAAGAGATGCCGAGGTGTTCATTGTCTGTTTGTCCTGTCATTTTGATGTGGGCTTGTTCCATGTAATCGGGCACGGAGGTACCCTATTGGCGGTTCTCGATGATACGTGTATACTTACAATGACAAGAGATTGCTTGGGACTCTTAGTCGAGTAGCATGAGGTTTGGGTATTCGTACTTCACGGGACACGAGGTTTTCAACTTATGATTTGTCAAGCATATGCTTCATAATTGTACTTGCATTAACTTTAACCATTCAAGATGCCTATGATGGGGGCAATGAGAGCTCAAAGCTAATAAGTACCATAATTTTTGAAAGTTTATAAAACTTGCAATCACTACTTCCCTCTGCGAAGGGCCTTTCTTTTACTTTTATGTCGAGTCACCACCTTCTACCTTTATGCACCGTCTAAGAGAGCATAGTTGTCATTCTGAGTTTAATGTGCATAGTCCCAAAGTTTATCATTGATTGATTCATGATTTTGGTTTCACTTGTTCTTATATTATTTGTATCTAGTCGCCCTCTTAAACTTGATGGTGTCCTATGCATTTATGTTTTGCTCTCTCATGAAGGACAAGCCGAAAACCATTTGCTATGTTTTTCCATATGATTTGAACACATGTTTGACTTTCACTGTTTAATTTTCATGATCTTTTATTTGTGTTCTTTTTCATGTTATAACATGGTTGCTAAGTTTCTTCTATCAAGATTATATCTTTCATGCCCATGTTTTAAGTTCTTTTGATCCCAGCACTCAATGCTTACATAGATGATCAAGATTGTGTTGGTGCATGTCACCTCAAAAATTATTCTTTTGTTATCACTTACCTACTCGAGGATGAGCATGAGTTAAGCTTGGGGATGCTGATATGTCTCAAACGTATCTATAATTTTTGATGCTCCATGCTTTGTTCTTACACCATTTGCTTAGTGTTTTGTTACACTTCGTGGCGTTTTTATGCATTTTCCGGAACTAACCTATTAACAAGATGCCACAGTGCCAGTTCCCTGTTTTCTGCTATTTTTGTGTTTCAGAAAAGTTACACAGGAAATATTATCAGAATTGGACAAAACAAAAGCCGAACATCCAGATAGTTACCGAAGCTTCCAGAAGTCCAAAGAGAAGCCCCTGGCCCGCACCGCCCTATGGTGAGGGCCCCCTGGCCCACCTCTGGCACCGCCCCTTCGCCTATAAAGACCCCCCAACGGGAAAAACCTAAACACCTGATCAATTTCCCTGAAACACATCGCGATCCACCGCCGTCGTCGACCCGAGATCGGGAGGGTCCAGAAGCTCTTCCCGGCACCCTGCCGGAGAGGGGAATCACCACTGGAGGTCTTCTTCATCGCCATGCTTGCCTCCGGTGCGATGAGTGAATAGTCTACCTTGGACTATGGGTCCATAGCAGTAGCTAGATGGTTGTCTTCTCCACCATGTGCTTCATGTTTAGATCTCGTGAGCTGGCTTCCATGATCGAGATCATCTTTGTGTAATTCTACATGTTGTGGTTGTTGGGATCCGATGAATATTGGTGTTATGTTGAGTTGATGTGCTGAATCATATATCTTATGTTATCTCTATGTTGTTTATGATCTTGCATGCTATCCATTGTTAGTAGCTATCTTGGCCAAGTAGATACTAGTGACTCCAAGAGGGGGTATTTATGCTCGATAGTTGGGTTCATGCCTCTATTTAATCTGGGGGAGTAACTGAAACCTCTAAGGTTGTAGATGTGCTATTGCCACTAGGGAGAAAACAACATTCTTGTGTCCAAGGACAGTCGTTTTGTTTACATTACACACTTTGCTTAATGCAGTTATCTATTGTTCGCAACTTAATACTCATGGGGTGTTCAGATGATATTCCCGTGGGTGGATTATTAGTCATAGATGCAGTTGGATGGCGGTCTATGTATTTTGTTGTAATGCCCAGAGTAAATCTCATAGTGATCCTCGTGACATATGCATGTTATCTTTATTCTATCAATTGCCCAACTGTAATTTGTTTACCCAGCATGTTGTTATTTATCTTATGGAGAGACACTACTAGTGAACTGTGGACCCCGGTCCAATTTCCTTTACATTGTTACACCGTTTTACTATTACTTGCACTGTTTACTTTCTCGCATACTACTATTGTTTTCCACTCGATACACTCATACATTTGTTTACAGCAAACCGGTGAGATTGACAACCTCATCGTAAGTTGGGAGCAAAGTTCTTGGTTGTGTTGTGTGCAGGTTCCACGTTGCTACTAGTTGAAGGCGCACCAACAAGAATCATAAACGGCGCCCTTGCTATAGTGTCACGAAGCTAGCAAGCATCACCTTCTTAAGTTTGGCTTTCTCCTACTGGATCGACAAACCTTGGTTTCTTACTGAGGGAAAACTTACTGCTGTGCTCATCATACCTTCCTCTTGGGGTTCCCAACTGGTCGGTGATCTATATCAACACCGTCCGCATCAACAACCATCTAGCTACTGCTATGGACCTGTAATCCAAGGTAGACTACTCACACATCACTCCGGAGGCAACCATGGTGATGAAGAAGGCCTCCAGCGGTGATTCCACTCTCCGGTAGGGTGCCGGGAAGAGATTCTGTACCCTCCCGATCTTGCGTCGACGACGGCGGTGGCTTACAGTAGGTTTCATGGAAAAGTGATCGGTCCTTTAGGTTTTCCCATCGAGGGGATTATATAGGCGGAAGGGCGGCGTCAGGAGGTGGGCCAGGGGCCCGCACCATGGTGTGGTGCTGCCACCCTCTGGTGCCCCTCCGTCTCATCTTCGGACTTCGTCTCATGTTGGGAAAAATAGGAATTCTGGCTTTTGTTTCGTCCAATTCCGAGAATATTTCCTGTGTAGCTTTTCTGAAACACAAAAACAGCAGAAATATGGAACTGGCACTATGGCATCTCGTTAATAAGTTAGTTCTATAAAATGTATAAAAATGCCACGAAGTGTAACAAAACACAAAGCAAATGGTGTATAAACAAGCATGGAGCATCAAAAATTATAGATACGTTTGAGACGTATCAGTTAGCGAGCTGAATAACCACATCAATATCTTCTAGTTCACAAGAACCAATTTCATGCATGATTTCTCTATAAAGCTCATAAGAAATAGCACTTGAACTTGCACCAATGACGCATAAACCATAATAGCAATGATCACCAATCCTAACAGAAAGCACAGGAACACTTGTTTTCCTAGATCTACTAGGATGAGAAACAATGTTAGAAGCATCTTCACAAAAGATAATATGTCCATCTTCTACATTTTTAGTAACAAGGTCCTTCACTATAGCTATAGGAGACTTAACAGTTATTTGATCATTAGGTTCTAAAGCTTTCGTTGCACTTTTATTAAGCACAATAGTTAACATAGAATGCTCCTTTACTTAGCAGGGAAAGGCGTTTTCTCAAAATAAGGCTCAGGCAAAATGCGATCAACATTACAAACTTCAGTAATTCTAGCAGGAACACAACTAGTAGTATCTTTATAAGGTGCATCGTACTTGTTCCAATCCTTCTTTGGAACATCAAGATAAGAGGCAAATGCCTTAAAACAGTTAGCAAGTATTTGAGAATCAAGACCATAAACAGCACTAACATTATGAAAGTCATCGGTTCCCATAAAAGCTTTAATGCATTCATAATCATAATTTATACCTGACTTTCTACCTTTGTCGTTCTCCCATCCTTCAGTATTTTCTTGAATACGGTCAAGAAGATCCCATTTAGCTTCTTCTTTCATACGTGTAAATGATCCAGATCAAGAAGCATCCAATAAATCCTTGTCGTGAAGAGAAATCCTTGCATAGAAGTTATTGATAACAATATTACTGGGGAGCTCATGAATGGGACATTTGAGCATTAGTGACTTCAATCTCCCCCACACTTGGGCAATACTATCTCCATCATGAGGCCAAAAATTATATATTTGATTCCAATCTTTATGAATCTCACTTAGAGGATAGAATTTGGAATAAAAGAGGGGTATAATTTCCTCCCAGCCAATAGATCGGCCATCCTTCAGCAGCCTATACCATTCCGCAGCTTTGCCCTTCAGTGATAAAGAGAATAACTTTCTCTTAACCTGGCTTGATGAAATACCTGCACACTTGAACAACTCGCATAATTCATGTATAAAGAGTAAATGATCACCCGGATGGACAGTTCCATCTCCTAAATAGCAGTTATTCATAACACGTTCAACAATTTTCACAGGTATTTTAAAAGGATCAAATTGAGAAGGCGGTGGTTCATCCACCATCGTAATAGTAGCAGTAGTATTCCCAAATAGGGAACCAAATGGAGACTTCTCCATAGCAAAATAAAATAAAAGATAGAAATAAAAACAATACTCACAGCAAAAGTTACCTTTACCAATTCTGCTCTTCAATAGTGCTTCACTCCCCGGCAACGGCGCCAGAAAATAGTCTTGATGACCCACAAGTATAGGGGGTGTATCGTAGTACTTTCGATAAATAAGAGTGTCGAACCCAACGAGGAGCAGAAGGTGTTCACAAGCAGTTTTGATCAAGGATTCACTATAAATACCAGCAAACGGGTTTTCAGGGGTATTTGGTAATGCAAATAAATAAAGTATGAGTAAATAAAAGACAATAATAATAATTGCTGCAAGTGGCCCAATCCTTTCTAGAGCAAAGGATAAGCCGGTTGTGTAACTTATGATTACCAAACGTTCCTGAGGACACACGGGAGTTTCTGTCGAGTGCTTTCGCTTCATGCAGCTAAGTAATCTTCATTAGTTTGATAAGTGTTATGGGGGTGAACCTATGCTAGTGCACCACCCCAACTTGGACTAATACACACTTGTGATTATACCCCTTGCAAGCATCTGCAACTACAAGAAAGTAATTAAGATAAATCTAACCATAGCCTTACACTCTGAGATCCTACTCTCCCTGGTGCAATGGTTTCCTAACAGGGGTTTAGGTTTCTGTCGCTCCGGCAACCCCACAATTAGTAGCCAAATACACAATGCATTCCACTAGGCCCATAAAGGTGAAGTATCATGTAGTCGACGTTCACATGACACCACTAGTGAAATAGCACCACAACATATAAATATCAAACCATTAAATATTACTCAACATAGTTTTACTACTAACATCTTGACTTCTCCCATGTCCTCAAGAACTAAACGAACTACTCACAAGACATCATATGGATCATGACTAGAGGTGAAATAATGGTAAATAACAATCTGAACATAAACCTTAATTCAACAGTTCCACTCAATAGCATCAACTACAAGAGTAATCAACACCGGGAAAGTTTCGCCTAAGAATTGGACAAGATTCAACCCAAGATGTTACAGCGGGATGGCGTGGTGATGGTGAAGATGAAGGTTCTGGTGATGATGGTGATGAAGATGATGATCCCGATGAAGCCCAACTCGATGGTGATGATGATTGATACGTCTCAAACGTATCTATAATTTTTGATGCTCCATGCTTGTTTTTACACCATTTTCTTAGTGTTTCGTTACACTTCGTGGCATTTTTTATGCATTTTCTGGAACTAACCTATTAATGAGATGCCACAGTGCCAGTTCCCTGTTTTATGCATTTTCTGCTGTTTTTGTGTTTCAGAAAAGTTACATAGGAAATATTCTCGGAATTGGACGAAACAAAAGCCGAACATCCATAAATGATGAGGGGTGACCTCTGGGTGTGGCCCAATCTTCACGGATTCACGAGATTTGTGGCGGGGAACGAGGATGAACACGAAGAACACGATGAACACGATGAACACGATGAACAAATCGAAGGCAAACACACACACACACAAGATACACACCGGTTGTCCTCGTTGGCCCGATTCACCAACTCAATAGAATCACAAGGAAGAGACTCCAAGAGTAGAATTCCTTGTGAGAGATTGACTTGCAAGGGATAGAATTCCAAGAGGGGAAGAGACCAATCAATCACGGATTCACGAGATTTGTGGCGGGGAATGAGGATGAACACGAAGAGCACAATGAACAAATCGAAGGCAAACGCACACACACAAGATACACACCGGTTGTCCTCGTTGGCCCGATTCACCAACTCAATAGAATCACAAGGAAGAGACTCCAAGAGTAGAATTCCTTGTGAGAGATTGACTTGCAAGGGATAGAATTCCAAGAGGGGAAGAGACCAATCAATTGGATAGAATTACACACTCTTGTATGCAAGAGATCCAAATCAAGGTAGAATTCCCCAAATAGAAGAGATTTCAAACAAAGAGGAAGATTTCTAGATGTAGATCTAGTTTGGTTCCCTCAAGGGAGAAGGCATCATGCCAATTCTTATTTAATTCATCTCTATCTTATCTCTAGGGGAGGGGGAGCCATATATATAGGCAGCCATGAGCTAGGGGTAGTTTGGTCACTAGGGAGATAGATAACATAGGTGGCTTCATGGCCAAGACATAGCTGACTCGAGCAGGCCGGCTATAGCCGGGGTTAAGGCTGGCTTTAGCCGGTGGGCCGGCTTTGGCTTTAGTCGGTCCAGCTTCAGCTGTCGCCTCTTCTTGCGACGCTTCCAAGCTTCTTTCCGGTGGTTCTTCTTCTTCCTTCTCTTCCACGCCTCGACGATGTCGGACTTGAGTGTTGACGCACATGAAGCTGCGGGTCCGAAGGCCACCCCGTATCATCTCCCCCCGCTTCAAAGAACGTCGTCCTCGATGTTGACTCAACATCATCATGTAGGGGACGTAGATGTAGGCGATTGTACTTGGAGTGCGCCATGTGGTCGTTCTTGCGAAGATTTGTTTGGCAACTCTTCAATGTTCCTTCACCTTCCATGAGGCCTACAAAGGTCACAAGCAAAGCAAAACAACACTCAAAGTGTAGCCAATTCTTCGAGTTTATGGCATGAGTTCGTGAGTAGAAGGAGGTCACCTTACAAATTTGTTGATGTTCTCTCATTGGAGAAGTTGTTGATTGAAACCACTCGTGGGAGCGCATCCACCAATAGTATCCATGTGTACCTACGCACAACAAAGACCAAGCAAAGTATGTGTGTGCGTGATATGGGAGCATATCATCAAGGACATGTCCTTTCTTGTTCACAACACAATTAGCACAACACAAGTATAATAAATGGAATGCATATGCAAGGTCTATGTGTAAGCAAATTGTTTCAACATCTTCCAAATGTGGGAACACAAAAACTCCATCAAAATTTGAGAAGACCATGGTGTCCATCTCATGTTGAAAGATATGCATATTATTGGACTCAAGGCTTTGGAAAGAGCAAGTAGTCAACATCCTAGAAGCAATAATAGGAGAGTTTGGCAAAAACACATACGGTAAGATGTCAAAATCATCATCAACATGTGTGCAAACAAACCATAGGAAAGAACAAGTTTTCATCATATTTCTTGCAACACAAGTCATATTCATCCAAAAGTAGAAGAAAACATCATTATCACAAGTGGTTATGCATCCCAACCAAAAGAAAGAGCAATTTGTCAACTTGTTGGATGCAACACCAATGAACTCAAAACGGTAACACATGTGATAAGTCATGACCAATATAGCAATGTGGTTGCACAGAAAACAAGAGAAGGAGAAAATGTTCAACATGTATGTTGCAACACATAAAGCATCAAAGTTTAATATCATGGGAGCATGAATGTCACAAGTGGTACAAAAGTCATCAACATTCTTGCAAAGAAACCATATGGAAGAGAAAGTGTTCAACATGTTGGGTGCAAAGCATGTGAAGGGTAAGGGAGTGGAGTTTGAGTTTGAACTCACAAGTATTATGCTCTCAAGAGCTCTTTTCGCCAACTCGTGCTCAATCGAGGTTGACGTTGTTATCCGCGTACCTACACACACAAAAGATAGCCAAAACAACGTGTGTGCATGGTAGATGAATACATCATCCATCATGGTGCATCTCTTTATTTGCACATCACCATTAGCATCAAGCAAGATATCATAATATTCATAGTGAGTATGCAAAGTATATGTGGGGACATGCGTATCATGTGCAAATGCAAAATCTTCATTAGTTGAGAGAGCTATGGGGGCCTTCTCATTGTCAAACATAATAACATTATTGCAAACCAAGCATTTGAAAGAGCAAGTGTTCAACATTTTGGTTGCATTAATGGAAGAAAATTGCAAGCATTGTGCACAAAACATTTTCAAAATTTTATCCTTGTTGTCGACAAACCTAGGGAAAGAGCAATTGTTCGACAAGGTTGTCACAACCAAAGTATCATTGTCATCATTGCAAGCAATATATGGGAAAGAGCAATTGTTCAACATATTGCATGCAATAGGAGATAACTTGAAGAACTCATAGCTTAGCATCTTTATGGGAATCATGGCATCGCCAACACCTATGTTGTTACCTTTGTTGTCGCACTCCTTTGATGTAGGTGTTGTTGAAGTAGGTACCTCCAAGTGGCCGACATGCTCATCATCTTCTAAGCATGGTGTATTATCATCAAGTGTATGCACCATGTACATATTTTCTAAGGTTGGCATCGCTTCATCCATGGGATCTATTGCAACATGAGAAAACACACTCGAGGTAGAGGGTAAGTTGTTAGAAATCGAAATAGCCTCACTTGACCTATCAACTACCACTCTTGTCTCACTCAGTGTATCACTCATGCTCTCAAAGTGGAAGCACTCACTCTCACATATAGTGGAGTCACTCATCTCACGTATAGTGGATTCACTCATCTCACATATAGTGGAGTCCCTCATCTCCATGGATTGGACGTCATCATTATCCGAGCAACCTAGCAAAGAAGAAGACAACACAAGAGGAGTAGAGTTTAAGTTGTTAGAAAGCAAAATGTCCTCACTCAACTCATGTGGTGTATCACTCTTGCTCTCAATGTGTATGTGGCTCCCATCCTTGCATGGGGTAGGTTTCTTCCGCTCACATAGGCTATCAATATGTGGTTGTTGGTTTGCACTATGCTCTTGAGGGAGAGGTTGTCGATGGCGCTCATGGTGACTCCCATGGTTGGAGCGGAAAGAAGATCTTGATGAATGCGACCTTGAGCGGTGACATTGGCGCGCCAAGTTGTCGACGGATGACATGAGTTGCTCCATTTTTGCGTCAAGCCTTGCGTGCGTGGCTTGCGAGTCCTTCATTGTTGCGGTGAGCATTGCGCGCGATTCCTCCCACCTTGCGGTATACTTGGCTTTGATGGTGGCATACTCTTTGTCCGAGATGAGTTGTTGTTCCTCAAGTCGTCGGAAGGAGTCGGCGATCTTTTTGTCCATGGCGGTGTACTTTTTGTCCATGTCGGCGCGCCGTGCTCTGAAGTTTTCTAACCAAGTGTCTTTAGGTTCTCCATATTGATCTTGGTTTGCTTGGTGCCGATCTTGATCCACCATAGGTAGGGCACCATGATGTGGTTGGCCTTGAGGTTGATGTGCCACTTGTCGCGGTTGTTCTTGATCTTGTTGAGGATGTTCATGATGGCTTTGATGGTGACGATCATGAGCCTTGGAATGCTTCTCGTGGCGATGAGACCGTCTTGTAGGAGCCGTTGCGGAGGTGTCATGTGGGATGGGAGACACCATTGGAGACAACATCGCATCTTGGTAGGACATCTCACGACTTGGCAATCTTGGAGCTCTTGTGGTGGTCCTCCTCGAGGAGTTGTCGTGGACGTTGTCGTAAATGGGCTCTTCAAGCATGGACACCATGTAGGTTGTTTGTGGTTTGCATCATGCTCTTGAGGTTGGCGACGACGCTCATGGTCACCCACATGATTGGAGCGTGAAGAAGATTTTGATGAGCTCAACCTTGTGCGATGAGGAAGATCATGTTGGCGTTGCGCGTGGTGAACTATGTGATGGTCTCGAGTATCTTGATGTGCCCATGCACGCTTGTCGTAGTCGAAGGAGTTGTCGATGTATTGTTCCTTGGACACCTTGCTCATGTAGTCGAAGTTGTCGTCCATGCCCTCCATGCGTGAGTAGTAGTCGATGTCGTAGTCGGTGTAGTCCTCCGTGAACTTTCCATGATAGCGTCCGTTGAGCCTAGACATAGCTCACACAAGGCAAGATATATATATGTAGAAGTGGTGGGTGTTAGAAAACTACAATTAGAACACTTCCCGTAGAAACTATTGAAAGGATGAAACACCGAAGGACAACCGTGGTGCACAAGTTAGAACACACGCAAAAGGCTATATAGTGGATGGGAAAGAAATGTGGAAATGCCAAACGAAATGATCAAAAGCAAAGTCTATTGTTAAATGTGGGTAAAATCCAAAGGCAAATGTCAAGAACGATGATCTATGTCAAGGAAACACGGAAACACACACAAAAAGATATAATGGGGTTAGCGCGAAAAAGGGAGTGAGCAAGAAACAAAATGGTCCTAACGAAGACTATTAGCTCGGTGTCACGCCAACGCAAGAGAGACTGTAGCTTGGTTGCATAAGAAAGAAGCAACAAGATTTGCACAAGATGCCACTCTTCTCTTTTCTCTCTTTGTGCTTACAAGCTTTGAACTCCTTTGTATCGGTGGAACACACACTCTTTTTGGGATTTTTGGTGTTTTGATGCTTAAAAGTTTATTTGCTATCTATGTATGTCACACAATGACTATTATTCTTTTGTGTATCTCTCTCACCGAGCTTGCTTCGGAGCTTTGCTCAACTTAGGCACACACACAAACCCTCTCACGGTCGTGAACACTTGTGCAATGCTTCGCAACACTCGGAAAGCCACTCTCAATAGGATAGGTACACAAAGGAAGAAAAGAGGTTACAAAGGTGCAAGTTATACCTATGCAATGTTAGGCGGTGTCAAAACACATGACTTGCGGTGATGTCGATGGAGGTGGAGTCAAAAGACTAGTCGAAGTTCCAGTGTGCTGATGCCGTCGTCGCGATGTTGATGTAGACGCGGAAATATTTGGCACGAACAAGGCACGCAAAAACTGAAATCCAAACACACACGTCAATGCCCGAAAATTTGGGGCAAAAAGGACTCACAAAAGTTGTCAAAATTTGTGTCAAGATAATGCCGAATTTTTGTGCAAAGGGGTCAAATAGATGTCAAAAGAGGTATTATGAAGTTAAAAGGAGTCAAAACGGAACCGGCGGATGTATACCGGCTTTAGCCGGTGTCACGGCTGGCTATTTCCGTTATCTGCTGCCGGCCGTGGAATTTGCTGCGCGTGAGAACCAAGGACCGGGGTCGGGCGGTGGAGGGAGCACTGCGGGCGCGTGGGTGTCAGCTTGGCGGGCGGCCGGTGTTGCGAGGCGATAGCGGAGGCGGTCGCTGGAGGAGCTGAGGCAGGGTGGGTCCCGGCCGAGGAGTTGCAGGCATGCGCGGCTAGCACTAGGCTGGCGCTTGGGCTGGCGGGGATAGGCGGCTGCTTGGCTGGGCGCGGCTGGTGGGCCAGCAGGGCGAGCGCGCGTCGCAGAGCAAGGCGAGAGCGGAGGCAATCGGGGCAGAGCTGTGCGGTGTGGTCTGGGTGAGCTGATGCGAGCGGATTGAGCGGCGTGGCTGGCGGGTCGAGTTGGCGGAGGCTAGGCGAGCTGGCTCGGTGGCTTGCTGTGAGCGCGGGAGCTGAGGAGAGCGAGGCGAAGGAAGTCCAGCTGGGCAGGGGCGGCCTGGGCGAGAGCGGAGGTGGTGCTGAGGCAAGGCGGAGGCAGGCGGCCTGGGCGGAGGAGCGTGCGCGGTGGGCAGGTGGTCGCTGCGCGGGGCGGGTGCGGTGGCTTGGTGCAGCGATGGAGGCCTGGGTTGGAGGCGGTCGAAGCGGAGGCGGCATTGGAGCTGTGGATCGAGCGGACGTTGACCTGTGGCAGAGGATGGGCCGGCTTTAGCCGGTATCGGGCCGGCTTTAGCCGGTGGGACGGCTTTAGCCGGTCTGAGGTCCGGCTTTAGCCGGTTCGGACTTTTTCGAGAAAATTTCTGCGCGAGCTGTTCGTCGATTTGAGCGGAAATTGGAAGAGAAAATCGTCGATTCCAAGAGAAATAAGAGGAATTGGGGCTAGAAAATTTGTGGCAATGTAGATCAACACCCAAAACATCAAATCTATGGATCAAAACCACAAAAAACTCAACAAATCTTGAGATCAAAATTTGAGGCAATTTTGGGGCTATTTTTTTATTTTCGAAATTTATGGTGGAAATCACAAACGAGAGTAAATCCGTGGCAACCAAAAGCTCTGATACCATATGATGAGGGGTGACCTCTGGGTGTGGCCCGATCTTCACGGATTCACGAGATTTGTGGCGTGGAACGAGGATGAACACGAAGAACACGATGAACAAATCGAAGGCAAACACACACACACAAGATACACACCAGTTGTCCTCGTTGGCCTGATTCACCAACTCAATAGAATCACAAGGAAGAGACTCCAAGAGTAGAATTCCTTGTGAGAGATTGACTTGCAAGGGATAGAATTCTAAGAGGGGAAGAGACCAATCAATTGGATAGAATTACACACTCTTGTATGCAAGAGATCCGAATCAAGGTAGAATTCCCCAAATAGAAGAGATTCCAAACAAAGAGGAAGATTTCTAGATGTAGATCTAGTTTGGTTCCCTCAAGGGAGAAGTCATCATGCCAATTCTTATCTTAATTCATCTCTATCTTATCTCTAGGGGAGGGGGGAGCCATATATATAGGCAGCCACGAGCTAGGGGTAGTTTGGTCACTAGGGAGATAGATAACATAGGTGGCTTCATGGCCAAGACATAGCTGACTCGAGCAGGCCGGCTATAGCCGGGGTTAAGGCCGGCTTTAGCCGGTGGGCCGGCTTTAGCCGGGGTAGGACCGGCATTAGCCGGTCCAGCTTCAGCTGTCGCCTCTTCTTGCGGCGCTTCCAAGCTTCTTTCCGGTGGTTCTTCTTCTTCCTTCTCTTCCACGCCTCGACGATGTCGGACTTGAGTGTTGACGCACATGAAGCTGCAGGGTCCAAAGGCCACCCCGTATCAATAAATTTACCAAAGCTTCCAGAGATCCGAAAAGGAGACGGAAAGGAGCCAGGAGGCGTCCACACCACCAGGGGGCGCGGCCTGCCCCTGGACCGTGCCCACCTATGGTGAGGGCCCCCTGGTCCACCTCTGGCGCTGCCCCTTCGCCTATAAAGACCCCCCGACGGGAAAAACCTAAACACCCGATCACTTTTCCAGAATACATCGCAATCCGCCGCTACCGTCGACCCGAGATCGGGAGGGTCCAGAAGCTCTTCCCGGCACCCTGCCGGAGATGGGAATCGCCACCGGAGGTCTTCTTCATCGCCATGCTTGCCTTCGGCGCGATGAGTGAGTAGTCTACCTTGGACTATGGGTCCATAGCAGTAGCTAGTTGGTTGTCTTCTCCACCATGTGTTTCATGTTTAGATCTCATGAGCTGCCTTACATGATCGAGATCACCGTTATGTAATTCTACATATTGTGTTTATTGGGATCCGATGAATATTGGTGTTATGATTGAGTTGATGTGCTGAATATTATCTTATGTTATCTCTATGTTGTTTATGATCTTGCATGCTCTCCGTTGTTAGTAGCTATCTTGGCCGAGTAGTTGCTAGTGACTCCAAGAGGGGGTATTTATGCTCGATAGTTGGGTTCATGCCTCTATTTAATCTGGGGGAGTGACAAAAACCTCTAAGGTTGTACATGTGCTGTTGCCACTAGGGAGAAAACAACATTCATATGCTCAAGGGCATATGCTTTGTTTACATTACACACTTTGCTTAATGCAGTTATCTGTTGTTCTCAACTTAATACTTGTGGAGTTCTCGGATTGATTCACCACAAGTGGATTATTAGTCATAGATGTAGTTGGATGACGGTCTATGTATCTTGTTGTAATTCCCAGAGTAAATCTCATAGTGATCCTCTCGACATATGCACGTTGTCTTTATTCTATCAATTGCCCAACTGTAATTTGTTTACCCCGCATGTGTTATTTTATCTTATGGAGAGACACCACTACTGAACTGTGGACCCCGGTCCTATTTCCATTATATTGCTATCACCTGTTTACTTTACTCGCACTGTTTACTTTACTCGCATACTACTATTGCTTTCCATTCGATACGCTCATTCCTTTGTTTCAAGCAAACCGGTGAGATTGACAACCTCATCGTAAGTTGGGAACAAAGTATTTGGTTGTGTTGTGTGCAGATTCCACGTTGCTACTAGTTGAAGACGCGCTAACAAGATATCGTTAACGGCGCCCTTGTTGGAGTGTCACTAGGCTATCAAGCATCACCTTCTAGAGTATTGTCTTTTTCCTACTGGATTGATAACCTTGGTTTCATAACTGAGGGAAAACTTGCTGATATATTCATCAAACCTTCTCTTGGGGTTTCCAACTGGCCGGTTATTTTACTTCATCAACAAACGCAATCAAGCTTTCTGGCATCATCATCACCGCGCCATCAACAAGTTTTCTGGCGCTGTTGCCGGGGAAAAAGAAGACTTCTGCAAGGGGAGTTTCGCACGCACATCCTTTACTTTGTTTTTAGTTTTGCTTTATTTTATTTTTACTTGCATCATTTTTATCAAACATACAAAAAAAATAGTTCCTACTATAGTTGCTATTTTTGTTGGTTTGTTATTGTCTTGCTTTATCATGCTTTCTATCAATGGTTGGTTTCTTTGAAACTAAATCTTTTTGGCAAGGTGGGTTCACGGAAGAGCAGCAAAATTATTATGAGGAACACCGTTTGTCACAAAAAGGGAAGAACTTATGGGAACAAATCAATAGATTATATATCATTGCTAGAAATGTGTGCTCTACTTACAATGTTACTTATTGCTTTGATAAATCTTGTTGTTGTAGGAGGTATAAACACCTCCCTTTTCAATGTGAGTATAATGATGATGTTACCATATCTTCTTATATTAATGGAAATTATGACTTTTATGATGTGGAACAAATTGAAGAGTTTATTGCTTGGAAGGGTGCATTCGAACTTGCTTATTTGCTTAAAAATACTGATGATGCACCTTATAAATATGAGGTTTATGATATACTTAAATTTTGCTTTGATAATTACAAGGAAGAAAATGGCTATATTCTTAAATATCTTAATAGATGCTCTCCAACGGAAGAGACTAATGCCTTGAAGAAGCCTATGGAAGAAGAAATTGCTGAAACTGGAAGCTCATTGAATGAAAAAGAGGAGAGTGATGATCAAGAGGAGGAAGAATGGAGCTACCCATGTCTACCTCCCAATAAGAGTAACTCTTTAACTAATACCTTATTTGATCGCCCTCCATGCTTAACAAAGGAGGATGAGTGTGATATTTATATTGTTGAGTTTGTTCATGATGCTACTAAAAATTATTATGAGAGAGGAAAATATGGTTGCTGGAATTCTCATGTTACTAAAACACCTCTCTTTATATTAAAAGTCCCGAAGTTGCTCTTGTTTTATCTACCCATACTTGTTACTATGTTCTTCTTTGATTTATTTTCTTACAAGATTCCTATGTATAGGAAGTGGGTTAGAATAAAATGTGTTTTATATTTGCTCCTTGATGCTCTCTTTTGCTTCAATTTATATTTCCTATGTGAGCATCTTCTCAAATTACTGAGCCTAGCTCAAAGGCATTAAAGAAAAACACTCTTGGGAGATAACCCATTATTTTACTTTTAGTACTTTTTCTTTTATTTGAGTCTTGGAAGTTATTACTACTGTAATAACCGCTCCTTATCCTTTTTATTTCGTTTTTGTGCCAAGAGAAGCCTCTAATTTGAGTGAGGTAAGATTTGGGGATGTTGCTGTCCTGAAACAGTTTTCGGTGCTGCACCGTAAAAATTCGTGGAAATTCTTTGTATATCTTTTGGACCTGCGATTTCTTGTGAATATGCCCCAGGTTATATCCAAACTTTCATTAGTTGAACACTTTTTGATTTGAGCAACATAAAACCCTATAAAAATTCGACCTTTATCAGCTGTTCTGTTTTGACAGATTTCTGTCATTATTTGTGTTTGCCGCTTTATCGATTTCTTTTTGAGTTCTTTTGATCACGGAACTTTTGGGGAAGTTACTACAGTAGTATATGCTTTATATGTGGTGGTTTTGAGTTGAAACCTGAAGCAAAAAGGGTTGATTCATTGTTATGCTTACACTAATGTTGCTAATAGAATTGTGTTTAGTTTTGTATGAAAGAAGTTTTCAAGTGTAGGGATTGGAGAATGATGAGATGAGTTGAAGAATGGACAAAAGCTCAAGCTTGGGGATGCCCATGCACCCCAAGAAATATTCAAGAGGTACAAGCGTCAAAGCTTGGGGATGCCCCCGAGGCACCCCTTCTTCATCGGTAAAAATCAGGTCACCTTTCAACACACTATATTTTTATGGGATTTCTATTTTCGTGCCCTCGGGTCCTTAGTTGTACTCAGTTTTCTCCAGCTCCTTAGTTTTTCCTAAGTTTTGTCCAAGCCCTTGTCTGAAACCGTCACCAGTGCTGGAACGGCCGGTTGCCCGACGGTTGAACACCTTTGACCGTTAACTGCTGACTAGTGGGGCCACGTAGAGCCCGCAAAGACACGTCAGAGCATCCATCTTTGTTTGACCGTAAGCATCATCGTATCCCTGACCAAAACGCGGATGAGTGGGGCTTCGGTATATCGAATGACAAGTGGGGCCATGACGCTGATACAAGGGGCAATACACGGGTAGGATTAGATTTTTAAACGGAGCTCTACAGCGATGGCACGGAGGAGGTGGCCTGCGGGGTGCCGAGATGAGATCGACGTCCACAAAGAACTGCATGAGGCGAGACCAGACGCATTAGATAGATATGAACTAGATGCGTTTAACCATGCAAAGAAGAGAAGAAATGGTCGAGGACATCGACGACGACCTCAACACTTTGACTGACGGTGTCGGACACGAACGCGAGCAATGTAGAGAAAACTAGTGTCTCTCCTTTCTGGCGTGTATAGATAGGTGCTAGGGGAGTGTGGTGGCGAAGGGAAAGACCTCGCGGTGGTCTGTGGCGTCCAGCATAGCAGGGCGACGTGGCCGTGCCCACAGCGGCGTGCATGTTCGGCATTGGCATCAGCATGTACGTTCGTCATTGGCCTCGGCGGTATCTCTGGTGTGTCAGTGATCGAATGAGGGGACGGGATTGAGGGTGCATCCCGACGGTGACCTAGCAGTGGCAGCGAGCATGCATACCCGTTCTGACCATGCCGATATCGGCATCGGCATCGTTTGGAGGCTGTGGTGCTCGAATCATAGTGGAAATTGCGATTCCCTATTATTTTTACATGCATAATATATAGAAAATAGCTAGATCTATAAATCGATGCATATGAAGCTACATATATATTCTTGGTCATAATCCCCTTAGATGCATGGCTTCACGTCGTCGTCGCTTTCATCGTCAGTATCTTCGTCGTCCGTGTAGTAGTACTTCCTGCACGTTGTTCCGTCGAACACCTTCACTGTGAGCACATAATCGCCTTCATATTTGAAGTGTAGGAAGCAGCCGAAATCCACACCGTGCGCGATGGCGAAATTCTCCCAGCCCTTGTCGAGGTACATCCGGCCTTGTCCGTCAAATAGGGCCTCCACGGTCCAGAGACGAGGACCGCAGTCAGCTGCTCGCAGATACACCTTTGCGGGCTCCTGGCCATCAAGATAGTCCGCAAACTTTTGTGGGAGTGCCTGCAAAGAGATCGAGCACCGATCGTTTGAAATTAAAGGTTTTTTAGAACATGCACATAATTAATCACATGCATCATATATGTGGGAACGCGTACATACCTTCTTGGCCAAAGGGTCTTCATAGATGGTGATGAAGAACTCCTCTATGATCAATGGCAGTGTTGACGGTGGTGGTGGCAATGATGATGATCCACCACCCAGGCCGCCCCTTCCCCTTCCCCTTCCCCTTCCCCTTCCCCTTCCCCTTCCCCTTCCCCTTCCCCTTCCCCTTCCGGTCGGCGTCCGAGACGTGGAAGCCATGGCAATGGATCAAGTATATGTGAACGAAGAAGAGAGAGGCAGAAACGAAGAAGAGAGAGGCAGAACCTATTGACATGAGGGATGGCCGTTGTGGGGGTTTATAAGGGAGAGATGACCGTTGTGGGGTTTACACCATAAATTAAGGTAGAGATGACCGTTGTGGGGTTTACACAATAAATTAAGGAGGAGATGACCGTTGTGGGGGTGGTTTATATCTCAACAAAAAAGTAATGCCTAAAAGACATGGAAATTCGTGATAGTTTATCATTTTACCATGAAAAGTAATGCGTAAAAGAAATGGAAATTCGTGATAGTTCATCATTTTACCGTGAAAAGTAATGCGTAAAAGAAATGGAAATTCGTGATAGTTTATCATTTTACCGTGAAAAGTAATGCGTAAAAGAAATGGAAATTCGTGATAGTTCATCATTTTACCATGAAAAGTAATGCCTACAAGAAATGGAAATTCGTGATAGTTCATCATTTTACCGTGAAAAGTAATGCCTACAAGAAGTGGAAATTCGTGATAGTTTATCATGTTGAATCCGGTGGCCAACTCGTTATTTAGCATACATAGAGGGGTAGTAGTTTGCCACCGACAGATAGAGAGAGGGTGGCATGATCCTGCCCGTTAGATCATAGGATCGACGGTAGGTGGGCACGATCCGTGTGACAACAGCTCGACCAATCAGGCCAAGTTTGGGCTTTTGTGAGAAGGGAGAGGGTAAAACTGAGTAGTATCAAGGATACAAGGGCAAGTAAATAGTAAACAGGCTAAGGAATTCAAATAAGAGATTTAGAAAAAGAAAAACATATGTTTTGTACAATGAAACCCAGGTTGGCCTACCTTAAAGTATTAGCAATTCAAATATACATGAGTGTAAAAATTATGGCCTCATTCAGACAAACTATGTTTTGGGTATAGATGTTTTGAGAAGGGGTTTGAGTGGAAAGCCATGAACCTTCATAGCTACTAGTGATTTCAGAAGTGGCCATTTGTGTGAAAACTTAATTTATATATGATTGTTATGATTTTATTTTGCGCATGAGTTGGAGGCACTATGATTTTATTTTTTGAATTTTTTTGCGCATGAAATGACTCAATTAGATGGCTTAATCCCATCTGTTGACTCTCTGTTGACCAGCCACTTGAGGGTAAAACTGAGTATATTGCACTAGCCAGTATTAGTACTCGAGGGGAAAACTGAGTACAGATATTTTTCCAGTGTAAGACTCGAGGGTAGAACTGAGTACACGTAACGGTGCTGACGTGCAGTCCCACGGACGCGTGTCGCGGTGAGCAGCGGTTAGCCGCGCGGTGCGCGTGTTGAGACCAAACGTCAACTGCTGAGACGAACCGTCACTTTGCCAGTACAGAGCCCCTCTCTCCCTTCCTCTGCACACAGTCATAACTCACGCACGCAACCACGCCTCTCACGTCCCATCACCTTCTCAAAAAAATCCCAGCCGCCCTACGCGCCCTCCCCTGCCGGCGATGGAGAAGAAGAATGCGCCGGTGGCCGTCGCCCCCGAGCCCGTCGCCGCCGAGCCCGTCGCCGCCGAGCCCGTCGCATCCGAGGCCGTCGCCACCGAGCCCGTCGCCTCCGAGGGCGGCGCATCCAGGCGCGGCGCCTCCGTGAACTGGGCCTCTCTCAGGGCTGATGGACCACTTCACAAGATCGGCGCCTGCTTACTGGCGAACGAGGAGTACGTGGACACCTACTCTGCTTTGAGGCGAGTTTGTACTAATTGGCGCTCAGATTTACCTGAGCCCGACGTGCACCTGCACGAATGGATCATGGTAGAGCACGCCCTTCCACGCGCCGCTGAGTTCTCCTTCCTCCACCTCCGCACATCCCGCTATGTAACCATCGATCTAACGGAAGTTCATGCAAGGTTCAAATTCCTCCATATCTATAGAGTTAATCCTTTTATTTTTAATCGTAAACATCTTAGTGCTGAATGTTATCTTCATCAATCCCATATATTTTAGATACTACTTCGTCAGCTTTTGCCGTGGCGTCATCGTGCTTGCCCAAAAGAACCAGCCGCACAAGATACGGCTTCTGAACCCACTCACAAAGACATCGAACACTATATTTCAGGCGCAGATGCCATCTGTTATTCTGGAGTCAGTCACTGTAATGAAGTCCCCGACTATGCTCTTTGTTTCCACATATTACCCGGCGGAAATTGCTTGGGTCGATGAGAGCACTCCAACTAAGGGTATAGATGAAGTTTGGGGAGAAGGAAGATTTTTGATCGAGCACCATTCTATGCGTTGCAGTACCACGTTCAATGGTGAATTCTATGCACTAGCTGTGAACAATTTTGAGTTCAGAACATTAGTGTGCACCAACAATGTCCAGTTGGAGCAGGGCGCGAGCAATGTCAACATGGAGACACTATTTTCATTTCCAGAACTTGGAAATGACAAGTTCTACCTTGTGAAGTCGGATGATGATCTGCTGCTTGTGTTGTTGGGCAGTCGTTTGGAGGAAGGTCAAACAGTGGTGTACCATGTGGACACTGAGAGCCGCTCTCTCCATGCCGTCAGTAACATTGGCAGTCGTGCCTTCTTCGTCCATCATGTCCGGTGTATCTCCGTCGACACCAGAGTGCACCCGACACTTCGACCTGGCTGCATCTACTACGCGGATTTGGGTTATATCAGAGAGTACTTTGATGATATGAACGCCTGGGATGAGTGGCCACTACGTGTGGATAGATTAGGAAAGTACGGTCTGAAAGATGAACAAAGGCCATACCGTTTGGAGGATGTATTGGCTGCACACTGCAAACGGAAGGAGTTCAATGAATATTTTTTTCGGACCAGAAAATGGAGCGACGAATATATATATGATGAATGAAGAACAGATTCATTCATCCTGGGTATCCTAATCTTCATGTTGGGCATACATTGCGTCTTGTATTAGTTTGTCGTGAACATTAACATCGTTATTGGCTGCTTTTGGCTGTTGTATGCAGTTTATGTATTATACTTAGTTTTCTAGATTTATTATGCTGCTGTGAATTTATCCTATACTAGCTTCTAGATTTCCTACTAGATTTGTTACCATATTGGGCAAAAAACGAAGGCCAAAAGGCAACAATCATTGAAGAAAGACAGAAATAGAAGCTTCTCTAGATTTGATACTAATTTGGTGAAAAGAGAGAGAACTGTTACACAGAGAGAGGGGAAAAAGGCGCTCTGAAAAGGCGCTCTGAAAAGTCAATGCCAATTTGGCCCGAGAGAGACAGAACCGAGCTCTCACGTACAACCAAACGCGGTCTCGTCCTGTCCCACGCGGTCCCTTTCTACCAGCCCCACGCGACGCGGCCCCACACGACACGGCCCCACACGTCAGCACGGAAACGGTCAACTTAACGGGAATCCTCCCGTCCGAGCTCCTTCTGAGGGTTTCAGACAACGGCTTGGGAAAACTGAGGAAAAACTAAGGAGCTGGGGAAAACTGAGTACAACTAACGACCTGAGGGCACGAAAATAGAAATCCCTATTTTTATTGCTTCATGTATTATGCGTTTTTCTTGGAGCGTCAGTTGTTTTTAGTTTTTAGTTTTGTTTAGTTTTGTTTGCTGCAATAAATGGTTGTACCCCAACAAATTCCTTTCGGAGAAGTTGCCTTGCTTTTCATTTGCCAAGAACACTCCGTTTTTCACTCTTATCGTTTCAACGAGTGTTCTCTTTTTCTGCTACTTGCATTTAGTTTTCAATTTTTTCCTTGATTTTTGTTCAGATCTTGTTATATCTTTTTATCAAGGTGTATTTTGACCTCTGGTCCATGTTGGTTTTCATCAAAAGGGTTGTTTCAAAAAAGTTCGAATGGTGTTGGAAAAGAGAAAAAGCTTTATGCAAAAAAGTGGTACAAGAAGGAGCTTGTGTAGACTGCGACCTAGGCTTTTGCATGTCGTGCTTGATGTCTTTTTGATAGTATGCTTAGTGGTTTTGCTATAGCATGACTTGTCTCAAATGACTGAGATTGCTTAATGAGCCTTTGAAAAAATCATGCGTTGTTTTAATTATTTGGAAGCATTATTTTGGTTTTCTCCTTTGATGCTTTATTTGGGTTGACTTGGCGCATGCTCACTCATGTTTGACTCATACAAAGTCGCCATTGCCTCTATGATCATTTATTTTTTGACTTTTGATGCCATCTTATGCTTCTTTTAATGTCGCTTTGTCGCTATGCATGATTATGGCCGTTATTGCTCTCTTAGTTGGTCGCTCCCAGTCTTTTGCTAGCCCTCGTTTTGTACTGAGTATGAGCTCTACTCGTGCATCCAACTCCTAAAAACCAAGTTTGCCATTGTGTCCACTATAAATTCCTATGCATGGTATTTGTAAGCCATTCTAAGTAAATTTTCATGTGCTACCTTTCAAAACTTTCAACTACTTCTCGTTTTGTGCCACTGTTTTTAGCTCATGGGGACGTAGTGGTCGGAATTGCTATCTTCCATATTAAATTAAGTACCCCTCGACTAGGCAGCTTCATCTGCTCATCATTAATTTTGCATGAGAGCTGGTCAGACCATTGCAATCTAATTCTAAAAAAGAAAAAAAAAGGCACACCTCCATGGTATGTGAATGTTGGTGGGCACCCGATGGAATCGGTTAGCCATGGTTTGAGAAAGGAAAAAAAAGGTGGGGAGGAGTGCCAAAGCTTTATAAAAGAGCACCAATGTGCCAATTTTTCAAAGAACCCGGAACCGCTCTCACTTGTTTATTATAGAAGATAGTAAGACCCCATTGTCAGTCGTTGACATGAAACAACCACCTCTCAAAACCCAATTTTTATCTCTGTTTTACAAATAAAATGCTCTAGCACATGTTTAATCACTGCTTCCCTCCGCGAAGGGCCATTCTTTTACTTTTTATGTTGAGTCTCCACCTTCTATCTTTATGCACCGTCTAAGAGAGCATAGTTGTCATTCTGACTATAATGTGCATTGTCCCAAAGTTTTCATTGATTGATTCATGATGTTGGTTTCACTTGTTCTTAAATTACTTGTATCTAGTCGCCCTCTTAAACTTGAAGGTGTCCTATGCATTTATGTTTTGCTCTCTCATAAAGGACAAGCTGAAAACCATTTGTATATTTTTCCATATGATTTGAACACATGTTTGACTTTCATTGTTTCATTTTCATGATCTTTCATTTGTGTTCTTTTTCATGATATAACATGGTTGCCAAGTTTCTTCTATCAAGATTATAACTTTCATGCCCATGTTTTAAGTTCTTTTGATCCCAGCGCACAACGCTTACATATATGATCAAGATTGTGTAGGTGCATGTCACCTCAAAAATTATTTCTTTTGTTATCACTTACCTACTCGAGGACGAGCATGAGTTAAGCTTGGGGATGCTGATACGTCTCAAACGTATCTATAATTTTTGATGCTCCATGCTTGTTTTTACACCATTTGCTTAGTGTTTCGTTACACTTTGTGGCATTTTTATGCATTTTCCGGAACTAACCTATTAACGAGATGCCACAGTGTCAGTTCCCTGTTTTCTGCTATTTTTGTGTTTCAGAAAAGTTACACAGGAAATATTCTCGGAATTGGACGAAACAAAAGCCGAACATCCAGAAATTTACCGAAGCTTCCAGAGAACCGAAGAGGAGACGGAAAGGAGCCAGGAGGCGGCCACACCACCAGGGGGCGCGGCCTGCCCCTGGCCCGTGCCCACCTGTGGTGAGGGCCCCCTGGTCCACCTCTGGCGCCGCCCCTTTGCCTATAAAGACCTCCCAACGGGAAAAACCTAAACACCCGATCACTTTTCCAGAATACATCGCGATCCGCCGCCGCCGTCGACCCGAGATCGGGAGGGTCCAGAAGCTCTTCCCAGCACCCTGTCGGAGAGGGGAATTGCCACCAGAGGTCTTATTCATCGCCATGCTTGCCTCCGGCGCGATGAGTGAGTAGTCTACCTTGGACTATGGGTCCATAGCAATAGCTAGTTGGTTGTCTTCTCCACCATGTACTTCATGTTTAGATCTCGTGAGCTGCCTTACATGATCGAGATCACCGTTATGTAATTCTACATGTTGTGTTTGTTGGGATCCGATGAATATTGGTGTAATGATTGAGTTGATGTGCTGAATATTATCTTATGTTATCTCTATGTTGTTTATGATCTTGCATGCTCTCCGTTGTTAGTAGCTATCTTGGCCGAGTAGTTGCTAGTGACTCCAAGAGGGGGTATTTATGCTCGATAGTTGGGTTCATGCCTCTATTTAATCTGGGGGAGTGACAGAAACCTCTAAGGTTGTAGATGTGCTGTTGCCACTAGGGAGAAAACAACATTCATATGCTCAAGGGCATATGCTTTGTTTACATTACACACTTTGCTTAATGCAATTATCTGTTGTTCGCAACTTAATACTTGTGGAGTTCTCAGATTGATTCACCACAAGTGGATTATTAGTCATAGATGCAGTTGGATGACGGTCTATGTATCTTGTTGTAATGCCCAGAGTAAATATCATAGTGATCCTCTCGACATATGCACGTTGTCTTTATTCTATCAATTGCCCAACTGTAATTTGTTTACCCAGCATGTGTTATTTTATCTTATGGAGAGACACCACTAGTGAACTGTGGACCCCGGTCCTATTTCCATTATATTACTATCATCTGTTTACTTTACTCGCACTGTTTACTTTACTCGCATATTACTATTGCTTTCCACTCGATACGCTCATTCCTTTGTTTCAAGCAAACTGATGAGATTAACAACCTCATCGTAAGTTGGGAACAAAGTATTTGGTTGTTTTGTGTGCAGGTTCCACGTTGCTACTAGTTGAAGATGCGCTAACAAGATATCGTTAACGGCGCCCTTGTTGGAGTGTCACTAGGCTATCAAGCATCACCTTCTGGAGTATTGTCTTTTTCCTACTAGATTGATAACCTTGGTTTCATAACTGAGGGAAAACTTTCTGCTATATTCATCAAACCTTCTCTTGGGGTTTCCAACTGGCCGGTTATTTTACTTCATCAACAAACGCAATCAAGCTTTCTGGCATCATCATCACTGCGCCATCAATGATGGCGACAATCTCCCCTCTCCGGGAAGGAATTTCCTCGACAGATTTCTACCTGCCAGAGAGCTTTCTCTCTCTCTCTCGGTGTTTTCTCCCCCGCAGAAGCGGCGGAGTCTATCTCTAATCCCCCCTCTGGTCTTAGGTTTTTGGGAACGACGATTGAAAGAGCATTTCCCGCCTAATTGATTTTGGAGTTTGTTAACAATACATTATCTATTAATGTGGTGATTAGTCTTTGCAGGAGTTTGTTATATTCTTGCACAAGATATTGGGTTTCCTATGTTACACTTGATAATTATTATTGCCCAAAGGAAATTCTTGAGGAAATGGTTCAAATATGCTCTGGGAGATGTTTTATATGAAGTTTGGCAAGGAAGGCCGGACTGCCCAGTTTCGGAAGAAGCAATGCGCCTCTGGTGTAACCCGGCTATTTGTCCGGCATATTCCGGCAGAGCCGGATTTTTCGGACCGGCTTTAGCCGGTGTGGAAGCCGGCTTTAGCCGGTGTGACCGGCTTTAGCCGGACTTAACTCCGGCTTTAGCCAGACTTTCCTGGCTGGCAACGGTCAGATTTTGGGGGGGGTATAAATACCCCCCACCTTCTTCCCCAAAGAGCTGCTCGTCCCAAGCTTGAAGAACACCATTATTGGAGCCACCAAATCCACAAGATCTCCTCCCTCAACCCACCAAAGCTCTTGATCTTTGGAGAATCGAAGGAGAAGGCCTTGATCTACATCCTCACCGAAGCGATTTGATTTCCCCTCACATTTGCTTGAGGGCCCTTGTGTCTTGGGTTCCCTTGTGTTCCAAGACCTTGTTTTGTGTATTTGATATCTTGCTACTTGTTGTTTGACAGCATTGTGTTGTGCTTGGGAGCCTCCAATTCGGTTGTGGATGCGTGCCCCAAGATTGTAAAGGCCGGTTCTGCCTTGAGGAATCCCTTACTGGAAAGTGAGCTAGGCCGTTGTGGCGGAAGCTTGCACTGGAGAATAGGGTGAGCCTTTGTGGCGTTGGTTAGGCCTTTGTGGCAACCACACCCCTCCAACGTAGACGTACTTCCCCTAAAAAGGAAGGAACTACGGGAATTACATCTGTGTCTCCGTGTGCTCCACTCTCGGTTACCTCTATCCTTTATTGCCTTTATATATTGTATCTTGCTTAGCTTGATAGTTGTCATATAGGTAAATTCACCTTAGTTGCATATCTAGAGAATTTACCTTTTGTGTCAAGCCTAAATTGAAAAAGAATTAAAATTTGAGTAGCACCTATTCACCCCCCCCCTCTAGGTGCCCATACGATCCGTTCAATTGGTATCAGAGCCTCGGCTCTTAATTCGGGCTTAACCGCCTAAGAGTATGGAAACATCACCTAGTGAGGGCTCGGGCCAAGTTTCCATGGGTGAGTTCAAATCTTTGGAATCATCCATGACCTCCATGACATCTCAAATAAGTGAGTTGCGTGAAATGATAGCGCAACTCATGCAAGCTAAAACTGCTAATGCTTCCCCACCTCCGGAAAAACCCGCTACTCCACAAGTGGAGAATGTGGTGGTTGATGTGGAGGGTGCCGATAAAAATGGCGATGCTAAGTCTTCCACCAAGGGCGACGGGAAAGGTGAATTCCCTCATTGGTATTCACCCGACCCGCCGGTTCCTCATCCTCATATTAACCATAGAGGAGACCCACCTAAGCTTGATGCATTAAACTTTGGTCAATGGCAATATCAAATGATCTCTCATATGCGCAGTTCTTGCATCGAGCTTTGGAGGATCGTTGAGGAAGGATTCAAGGCCGTGGATCCCCACAACATGACAAGAAGAGAGACGGTCGATAGCCAACTCAATGCTACCGCTCTTCACATGATTCAAGTCACCGTTGGATCCAAGGACTTGCCTCACATCCAACACTTCTCCACCGCCAAAGAAGCTTGGCAAGGACTCTCCGACGTCTTTGTTGGCAATGAGAGCATGAAGAAACAAGATATATTGCCTTCTCAAATCAAGCGGAGGGATTCTTCATGATGGATGGTGAGGATCATCAAGAGATGTATAGAAGACTCAAGGCTATTGCTACCACCTTCAAGAACCTCGGTGCTCACCATATTGATGATGAGTGGATCAAGATGAAGTACATTTTTGCTCTCACTCCATATGAGCCAGCGGATGTGAAGAGTGTTCAAGGAAAGCACAACTTCAATGAGATGACCTCCAATCAAGTGATGCAAGAGATTCAAGCCTACAAGGTTTCCGCACAAAATGCGGAAGATGCTCGTGCTCGTGCCATAGGAATGCAAAGAAGCTCTAACCTTGCATTAAAAGCAAGTGTGGTTGAGAAAGAGGTTCCTCTTCAAGCTAGTATTGAAGTAAGACTAGAGATGTGTCCCGAGGATATAAGACATGAGTACAATGAGCACATGGCCTTCTATGGAAAAACCTTTTGGGTTGATCCACACAAGGCTAAAGAAGACAATCAAAGAAGGAGCAAGTCAAGTGGCTATCAAAGGAATGACAACAATGGTCAAAGGGTGAGGACATGCTACAACTGCAATGATAGATTCCACTTTGTTGCCGAGTGCCCTTATGAGAAGAGAGAAGACCATGGTGGAAAGCTCATCCTCAAAAGCAAGACCAAGTCACCATCAAAGAAGCCATTTGTGAAGAAGGGTGGACCAAAGAAGAAACAACCAAAGTTTGTGTTCTTGACTCAAGAAGAGTACTCCGCAAGTGAGAGTGATGAAGAAGAAACCACAACTAGTGAGATGGCCGCAATGGCAACCACCTCCACTTCCCCCACATCACTCTTTGAATCCCCCAATGAGGACTCTCTCATGAAGAACGTCATGTGCCTTATGGCCAAGTCTTCTGAGGTATCACCCACATCTTCCTCCTCCTCTAAGACAAATGATGCTCCCTTGAATGATCTTGCTAGTCTTAGAGTAAAGGAAGAAATTATTGCTTTTGATGACTATGTGTCTAGTGTAGATGGTGTTCATAAGATTCACTTTGAACGTCTATTGAGCCAATATGGTAAAACTCTTGAAAAACTAGATGAACAAATGAGGCTTGAAAAGGAATATGCTCAAGATATTGCCTCACTAACCGAGTCTCTTGAAGAAGAGCAAGAGGAACGAGCATCTCTCGAAGAGAAGCTCGATTCCATTGAGGAATCTAATAATGAAGTTGTTTCCAAACTCATTAAAGAGCGAGACCATGCTCGTGCTAAAGTAAAAATGCTTAAAAAGGAAAAGGTTGAATTTAGTGTTGGTCATGATATACTTGTTAAGGATTTAGAAGATCTTGACAAGGCTCACAAGGCCTTGAAAAGTGAACACTCTACTCTTACCAAGTCACATGAACAACTTCAAATTCAATTGACTAAGAATAATGTGCCTAGTTCTTCTACTTCTACTTGTGATCATGCAAATGTTATTGAAGAAAATGCTAGGTTGAAAGATGAGCTTGCTAAGTCCTCCATTCCCATAGGTGAGAAAAACTTGAATGACCTTTTGAGTAAGCAAAAGGCATTTGGTGATAAAACGGGGATTGGCTTTGTCTCAAAGAAGAAGAAGAAGAACAACAAGAAAAGGAAGGCCAAGCCCGCACAAGCAAAGAAGGATCCTATTGTGGGTGGCAAAGCCACTCATGATGATCATGCGTGAATTGCTAACCCTCACTATGTCTTATTTCATGATTATTATGGTGATGTTTATGCAAAATATGTTGGTCCAAATGATGATTATGTTGCTTGGTCTATTTGGGTTCCAAAGACCCTTGTTGCTAACAAAAGAGGACCCATTGAGAAATGGGGACCTAAAACCAAGCAATAATCTCTTGTAGGACTATGCTTCCGGTGGATCAAAATGGGTGCTTGATAGTGGATGCACAAGTCATATGACCGGAAGCAAGGAGATTATGACGGATATGAGGCCTAATGAGAACAACATAACCGTCACTTATGGAGACATGTCACAATCCGAGGTATTGGGTCTTGGCAAGGTGGTGGTCGCACCAGATATTTCCTTTGTGGACGTCATGCTTGTTGAGACCCTAGGTTACAATTTACTTTCAGTTCGTGCACTTGGTAAGATGGGCTTTGCCGTCTTCATTGATAATGAAATTGTGGTACTCTTGTGGAGCAAGTCTCTAAAGGTCGCTTTCGTTGGGCACATTGAAAACAACTTGTATGTGGTGGACTTCTCGGGGAAAACCACTACAAGTGCAATGTGTTTATTTGGAAAGGCCGATGTGGGTTGGCTTTGGCATCGCCGACTAGCCCATGTCAATATGAGAACTTTGCAAAGCCTTCACAAGGGTGGCCACATACTCGGACTAAAAGAGAATGTTTCTTTTGCCAAAGATCGTGTTTGCAGGGCTTGCATTCTAGGAAAAATGCATGATTCTTCCCACCCAAGCAAGACTATCATTTCTTCCAAGAGGATCTTGGAGCTCCTTCATGTGGATCTTTTTGGTCCTCCCTCTCATGCAAGTCTTGGTGGGAAGAAATATTGCTTGGTGATTGTTGATGACTATTCACTTCTTCAAGCATAAGAGTGAGACTCAACAAACCGTCATCGACTTTGCCAAGGAAGTTGAACGTCAACATGGGCAAACTATTTTGGCAATAAGAAGTGACAATGGCACCGAGTTCAAGAACTACACCTTAAATGGATTTCTTAGTGATGAGGGGATTCGTCATCAATATTCCGCTGCATACACCCCTCAACAAAATGGTGTAGCCGAAAGGAAGAACTGGACTCTTATGGATATGGCTAGGTCCATGTTGGCGGAGTTTAAGTCTCCATACAACTTTTCGGCCAAAGCTATCTCTACGGCGTGTCACTCTTCAAACCGGCTCTTCCTCCGCAAAGGCCTAAACCAGACTCCATATGAAATACTCACCGGAAGCAAGCCCAACATCTCCTACTTCCGAGTTTTCGGGTGTAAGTGTTTCTTTCAAAGAAAAGGAGTTCGTTTAGGTAAATTTGATACGAAAGCAATAGAAGGTATTTTTGTTGGTTATGGTGCCGAATCCCACACTTATAGAGTCTTCAACAAGTCCACCGGGCGTGTTGAAGAATCTTGTAGTGTGGTATTCGAAGAGAATGACGGCTCCCAAGGGGGGCAAGATGTTGTTTCTTGTGATGTAGATGATGAAATACCTCGAGAAGCCATAGGAAGAATGTGCGTGGGATTTTTCCGCCCCATTGAGGGACACCTTGTGGCGGACCGAGAAGGACTATGCTCTACTCAAGTGGAGCCTTCATCTTCACAAGCTCAACAAGCCTCTCCCATGGAAGCAACTAATGCACCAACCGAAGAACAAGACAAGGACCTTCATGAAGAAGAAGGGACACCACCATCCTCTCCGGTTATCTCAACCGCCCCCAATTCTTCACAAGACCAAGATCAACCTACTCATGAAGATAATGATGATCAAGGTCAAGTTAATGGTCAAGACAGGGACCAAAATGATCAAGATGATCAAGTGATCCCTCCAAGGTCTAATGAGGAGATCGAAGCCCGTCGCAAGAAGAGAATTGAAAGGGACTTGGAACTTAAAGGTCATACCCTTGAGAGGGTTATTGGAGATCTAAGGAGCAAAGTGTCAACCCGGCGTCAATTGGCACAATTTAGCACTCATCATGCTTATATCTTCATGGTTGAACCCAAGAAAGTATTTGAATCTCTTGAAGATCCGGATTGGTTGGATGCTATGCATGAAGAACTCAACAACTTCAAGCGCAATAATGTATGGGTGTTAGTAGAGAAGCCAAAGGAGTGCCGCAATATGATTGGCACAAAGTGGATATTCAAGAACAAGCAAGATGAGCATGGAATTGTTGTGAGGAACAAGGCAAGATTGGTTGCTCAAGGTTTCTCTCAAGTTGAAGGGATTGACTTTGGAGAAACTTATGCTCCCGTGGCTCGCCTTGAGTCCATCCGTATCCTTCTTGCATATGCCACTCATCATAACTTTAAGTTGCAACAAATGGATGTTAAAAGTGCTTTTCTAAATGGTCCATTGAAAGAGGAAGTGTATGTTAAGCAACCCCCGGGGTTTGAGGATCTCAACTTCCCGAACCATGTCTACAAACTCCATAAGGCACTCTATGGCCTTAAACAAGCCCCACGTGCGTGGTACGAGCACCTTAGGGAGTTGTTGTTAGACCGTGGGTTTGAAGTTGGGCAAATAGATCCCACTCTTTTTACTAAGAGGGTCAATGGGGAGCTTTTCGTATGCCAACTATATGTTGATGATATTATCTTTGGCTCTACTAACAAAGCTTTTAATGATGAATTTGCAAAGCTTATGACCGATAGGTTCGAGATGTCTATGATGGGCGAAATGAAGTTCTTTCTTGGTTTTGAAATCAAGCAATTGAATGAAGGGACTTTCATTAATCAAGCCAAATATGTCCAAGACATGCTCAAGAGGTTCAAGATGAAGGAACTAAATGGGGCCGCCACACCAATGGCCACAAAATGTCATCTTGAACTTGATCCCAATGGTAAAGATGTGGATCAAAAGGTATACCGTTCTATGATCGGCTCTTTGCTTTACCTTTGCGCATCTAGACCCGATATTGTGTTGAGTGTAGGTGTGTGTGCAAGGTATCAAGCCGCTCCTAAAGAAAGCCACCTTATGGCGGTTAAGAGAATCTTTCGATATTTGGTTCATACCCCAACTTATGGGCTTTGGTATCCCAAAGGCTCGGATTTCTCTCTTTGTGGCTTCACGGATTCAGATTGGGCCGGTGACAAGGATGATAGGAAATCAACCTCCGGAGCTTGCCAATTCCTTGGTAGGTCTTTGGTGTGTTGGTCTTCTAAGAAGCAAAATTGTATATCTCTCTCCACCGCCGAAGCCGAATACATTGTCGCCGCAAGTGGATGCACTCAATTGTTGTGGATGAGGCAAACTTTAAAGGAATATGGTGTCAATTGTGACAAAGTGCCTCTTTTATGTGACAATGAGAGTGCTATCAAGATAGCCTATAATCCGGTGCAACACTTAAGAACCAAGCATATTGAGATCCGGAATCATTTTATTAGAGATCATGTTGCCCGTGGTGATATTGAGCTTGCATATGTGAGCACCAAGGATCAACTTGCCGATATATTCACGAAGCCCCTTGATGAAGCAAGATTTGGATATTTGAGGAATAAGCTAAATATCATTGATTCAAGGAGTGTGGTGAAGGGAATATGCCCGAGAGGCAATAATAAAGTGGTTATTATCATATTCCATGTTTATGATAAATGTTTATTTCTCATGCTAGAATTGTATTAATCGGAAACATTAATACTTGTGTGATTAATAAACTAAAAAGGTTCCTAGTAAAGCCTCTCTTTTATACTAGCTCGTTGATTAACTGATGATCAAGGTTTCCTGATCATGAACATTGGATGTTGTTAATAACGGGGTCATATCATTAGAAGAATGATATGATGAACACTCACACCCATAGTATGAATAGCAAAACGATCAAGTCATCAAGTTCATTGCTATATCAAACTCATATGAAATAGTTCTAATCCTCAGACCATGAGATCATGTTAATCACTGATACCGGAAGAGTGCTTTGATGATATCAAACGTCACACCGTCACAGGGTGATTATAAAGATTGATTTGGGTATTCTGAAAGTATTAGTTGAGGCTCATGGATCAAGAGTGGAATTTGTCCGACCCGATGATGGGAAGATATTCTCTGGGCCCTTCTCTGTGATATTGCATTAGAATCGCTTGCAAGCATGTGACTAGGTCACAGGAATGCATTATCACGGAACGAGTAAAGAGACTTGTCGGGAACGAGATCGAACTAGGTATGGTTGATACCAAATGATCGGATCTCGGACAAGTAATAATATCGCGAGACAAAAGGAATTAACTATGTTCGTTACTGGTTCACACGATCACTAGTTCATCGTTGAGTAAGTGGGAGTCATCATGGATTTCTAGATCCCGCTGTTGATTATTGATCGGAGAGGAGTCTCGATCATGTCCACGTTATTCACGAACCGTAGGGTGACACACTTAAGGTTCGCCGTCGTTTTTGAGTGGATACGATACTCCGATCGAATTACAGGACAGCATAAGGGTTGTTTCAGAAAAGCACCGAAACTGTTTCGGGATATCGAAATAACTCAAGGGTGTATTTGTTAATGTTTGTTAATTGAATGAATTAACAAATATTAAAGAAATAAAAATGTTTTATTAAATCAATAAGTGTGAATTTTAATTGGCATGAATGTCATGCATTAAAATGGGGGTTACCTCATGTTGATGAGGGAGTAATCACCATAAAAGGGAATGAAGAAGGGGGCAATGAAGAGAGGGGGAGACCCTTGGCCGGCCACCCCTTGGCTGCCCTCCTCCTCTATATAAACCACCCCTTCTCTCCCTTGTGACACACTTCTTGATCCTCCCTCCCTTGCATAGTTGCTGCCCACTTTCCGTCTTGGCTTAGCGAAGCTCTGCCGGAATTATAGTTTGTAGTTCACACACTTGGAGAAGTGTGTGGAGGAGTGTCCGGCGGATCCCTTCTTCCGCTGCCCCGCTGGACCGAGGGCGTGGTGGATTCGACGTCGAGCTGCACGTGTGTGCGAGTACGGGGGCGCTGCCACTTGTAGCGCCGGGTACACGATCTTGTGATCGTCAAGTGAACCATGACATCGACTACGTCAAGTGAACAACTACGTCGACTACGTGCGTCTTCACCAACTCTCCATCGTCAACGTTTGTGCGGGAACGTAATCCCCGCTTACGGTCGTCGAGGGTGAGTATCCGTTGCTACCACCTCGTAGAGTATCTTGGCTAGTTTATGTGTTCTTGCGTAGGAAAATTTTTGTTTTTTATGCTACGAACCCATCAGTGGTATCAGAGCCATCTCTATGCGTAGTTGGTATGCACGGTTAGAACATATGTGGATGTGGGCGTTGATGATCATATTATTGCAATTTTTTGGTATTTTGGATCATAGTGGCATAGTGGGATTGAAGCTGCCCGAGACTAACCTTACGTGACCACGTTCACGAGACTTGTCCCACACTTGACATGCTTCGGCATATGTGGCTTTGCGGGTGCACGTTTCTCCCACTATAGTTATGATCTATTTTACAAAGAGTTGTTAATAATATTTTTATCACCGTTGTGGTTCTTGTTCGTAGGTAAGAACGGTTCTTCCTAGAAAGCCCCAAACCACGTAAAATATGCAAGACAAATTAGAAACGTCTAACTTGTTTTTGCAGGGCATGTGATGTGATATGGTCAAATTTTTTATGTTACAAATTGTATGCGATGATCCTTTTTGTAAAGTTATAAACAACCGGCAGGAGCCATATGGTTGTCTTTACATTTAAATGGCCTGCGTGCCGTATATATATATATATCCAAGTGATATATTGTAATGGAGGAAGACAACCAAGTTGGCGCGCCATGGACCTTGGTGCTACGCCGGTGGAATGATGGAGATCATGCCATGACGCACAAGATGGAGATCGAGTGCATGAAGGACCATATCATATCACATTATATATGCATGTGATGTTTATCCTTTTATGCATCTTATTCTGCTTAGATTTAATCGCGCGATAGCATTATAAGATGATCCCTCTCATATAAATATCAAGATAAAATGTGTTCTTCCATAGCATGCACCGTCAAGAAAGTTCGTCGTTTCAAGACACCACGTGATGATCGGGTGTGACAGACTCTACGTTCACATACGACGGGTGTAAGACAGTTTTACACACGCGAGTGCTATGGTTCTACTTGGCGAGCCTAGCATGTACAGACATGGCCTCGGAACACGAACCGAAAGGTTAAGCATGAGTCATATGATTGATATGATGAACATGGTGATGTTCGCCTTTGAAACTATGCCGTTGCACGTGATGATCGGTTGCGGTATAGTGAATTTGGTTCGTGTAATCACTTAAGAAAACTAAGAGGGATGTTGTTTTTAAGTGGGAGTTCATTTAGTAATTTTGAATTATAGAACTCAATTTATCATGAACTAAATCAAAGTGAATTTGCATAGTTTGTTGTAGTTATTGGCATCCGTTTACTACCTTGCGATTAGCTATAATTGAGATAATAGAACTATAGAATTCTGGATGTTAACTTTACGAACTGTTATCGTATTGTTTGAATGTCAATCTAAAGTTTAAAGTCCTATTGCAAACTTTTAGCAAACCCTTGTTACTCGATAAAATTTAATAAGTAGTATTAAATCAAGAGTAACAATTCTAGTGTTAGTATCTAAGTATCACACTTGCCTCCATGATCCTTGATATTCAAAAGTTGTTTTTAGTATCAAGGTTATCTAGGAGTTGAAAGAATTGTTTTATAAACTATCATGTGTGGAAGATATTGTGATATCTGAAACAATGTTTGGTTGCAAAGTGATAGAGTATAATTTAGTAAGACGCATGTTCTCGTATTGTATGAGAATTTGCGAAGATTAGAGACGCCAGGCGTCCAGATCTCCTAAAAGGTTTAGGAACTAATATTATACTCGCAATTCGTCCTCATGAGCTATAGTAGCTTGATCATGAAAGTTGTCATGATAGGATGAATGGAAGATGTAGGTAAAATGTTTACTACACTAAAAGATTACTAAAGAATGGAATTTGGAAGAATGCCAAATATTTGATAATGGTGATCTACTTCAAAGTGCGAGTCCAAGGGTATTAGTGTTTGACTAATCATGCCTTGAACTATGTGCCATGTGTATGGCGCCACTATTGATGTTGATAGATTCTTCTAGACGAAAAAGAATTGCTAAAAGAGAATCCAAAATTTATTCTGGCGGAAAAAGAAAAGACTGGAAATGTCCAGCTCAGGTATATAGAAGATATACATGTTATGGTTGTATTCGTTGCTTGTTAAAACAATGAGGTTCTTGGGTATTTGATACTAAATTGGTTGATATGAACTGTCATACAACGCAATACAAGAACTACAATGGCCTAATTAACTAGCAAATGAATATCGGATGATTCTCATCGAAAACAAATAAAGTGTTATTGTGTTTCGTTGGAATTAAACCTAGCCTTCAAGATTTATTTGAATAATTGTTATTTTGTTCTGGTATTATGAGAACAATGGTTGTTCAAATTATTACCGCATTCATAAAAGATGAATGAACGCTTATCTTGTTGGAGAAATCACATCCATAACACTGATGCTAAAAATGTCTCAAGACAAATGATTAGAAGATCACTTATGAGTGACACCACCGTTTAAATCATATTGGAAAGTAAACATGAAGAAACTCCATGTTGATGGGATTTTGGAGTCTTTTGATTTTGAATCAATTGACGCTTGTGAAAATTTCCTAGAGGTGATTAAAACTCCGTTTGTAGGCCAAAGAAGAACGGACGACTAACTTATTGGATATTGTACATGTTGATGTATATAGTCCATTATGTGTAGCCGTGTGTGGTGGATCTTTGAACTTCATTTACTTTAACCAAGGATTTGAGTAGATATATGTGTATATTTACTTGATAAGGAAGAAGTATGAAATATTTGAAAAATGTTCAAAGTATTTCTAGATGAAGTTGAAAATCATTGTAACAAGAGAATAAAGAATTTATGATTGGATCATAAAGGAAGATATTTGAGTTACAAGTTTAGCAAACACCTAAAAGTTGAGGAATCGTTCCATAGACTTGTATTTCCCGAAACACCATAGGAGTATGGAGTGTTCGAGAGATGAAATCAAACTTTGTTTGACATCGTTGGATCAAAGGTGTCGTATATAAAACTGCCATTATATTTTAAGGATAAAGCTTTAGAGACTACCGCTTTTACACTGAAAAGAGAGCCATCATGATCCATTGAAATGACACCATATGAGATATGGCATGGGATAAAACCCAAGTTGTCTTTTCTAAAATTTTGGTATGCTAGGCATATGTAAAATGTTTACAACCAAAGTCGGATAAATACGTCTTCGTAGGTTATCCCAAAATAAATGTTGGGTATTCCTCCAGAACACCTAAGACAAAAGTGTTTGTCGCTGAAAACGTCAAGTTTCTTGAGAAGGAATTTTCGCAAAAAGTCAAGTGGGAGGACAATAGAACTTTGATTAGGTTGTTGAACCTAAGCTATATGTGCTGAGTAGCGCAGCGCTGGGAAGTGTCCTGGAGGCGGCCACAATGCGCATGGCTATCGTACCTCAAAGGTTGTGGTCACATAGATCTAAGTTCCTATTGAACCGCGTGAGTCAGATAACAATCAAATATTTAGATTTGAGAACAGATCATTATTGTTTGACAATGATGAACCGACTACATGCAAAGAAGCGATGATGGGCCCTGACTCCGTCAAATGGCTAGAAGCCATAAAATCCATGATAGTTCCATACACGAGAAACCAAGTTTATAAACTTGGAAGACCCTCAAAAGGCATGAAGCCTAATGAACGTAATTGGATCTATAAAGACAGACATGGATGTTTAACATCTTTGAAATAGTCGACACATCATTAAAAGAGTTTACGATTGTGTTCAATGAGTTGACTATGACAAGATTTGATCTTTCATAGCGATATTTTGTCAGAAAGGATTACTGTAGCAACCACTACATATGCCGAGTTTGGTATATGTTAGTTGAACAAACAAGACAACATTCTTCTAATAGAATGGTTACCTAGGACATGTACATGACATGGTCCAATGGGTTTTGTAAATTCAAAGGATGCTAAAAGGCATGCAAACTTCAATGGTTGAAGTAAGCATCGCGGAGTTGGAATATTCACCGTGATGAAATAATTAAAAGGTTTAGTTTCATCAGATACGATGAATATGCTTGCATTTGCAAGAAATTAAGTGGGAGTGCTGAGACATATTTTCAGTACATTATGTAGAAGACATATTGTTAATTGGAAATAATGTATCTTTTATTGGCATAGGTTAAGAATTTCATTAAAATTAGATTTCAATGAAAGACTTAGGCAAAACCAAAATATTGGGTCTCGATGTCTATATAGATAGATCGAGGTACCAATATGGTTGTGCCAAAGTACATAGATGAAATATTGAATGAAGTTCAATATGGAAACGACAAGAAAAGTTCTTGTCGCATGGAAGAGGTTGAAACAAGATTCAGGTGTTTTTGACACTTGATGAGTGAAGCCACATGACTGATTTGATCGATCATGTATACCATGATATGTACATATCCAGATATGTCATATGCTCTAAATGTTATGAGCATATACCAGAGTGATAAAAGTCATAAGATGATCACTGGACAATAGTAGAGATATCCTTATGTGCTTTGGAAGGACTAAGGATATATATTATGTATGACAAAGTGACACATAATTCATTGTAAAGTGTTACATTGATACTAAGTTTGTCACAAGATACAAATTAAGTTTATCTCAATTTTAGCTATACGTTAGGTGGCACAATGTAATGGAAGGAAGTTCCATGATGGATTTGGATGAGTTCCAAAGTTAAGACATTGTGATGGATTCTACAACAAAGGTTGAGTATATGGCTGCTTTAAAAGTAGCAAAGGAGGGCATTTGTGTCAAGAAGTTTGTTATCAAACTAGGTGTAGTTCCAAGCGGGCTATTACTATGAAGATCTATTGTGTGACAATAGTGACAACATAATTTTAGCTAAAGGAACTAAGGTCTCACCTAAGGACCAAATTTATACCCAACTGTCTCATTTGAGAATGAGTGATGCGTAGAGACGCAAAGACATGCAAATACACACAGAACTGAAAGTGTCATATCTGGAGATCAGATTA
This sequence comes from Dactylis glomerata, assembly GCA_007115705.1. Classification (NCBI taxonomy): domain Eukaryota; kingdom Viridiplantae; phylum Streptophyta; class Magnoliopsida; order Poales; family Poaceae; genus Dactylis; species Dactylis glomerata. The sequence goes on along the minus strand of QXEO01000596.1, from coordinate 185,375 downwards.
ACCACTGCAACGCGTTCGGATAACACATGAGAGCCATAAGTGTTATATACGCAAGTATCAACTAGATTATTGACTCTAGTGCAAGTGGGAGACTGAAGGGAATATGCCCGAGAGGCAATAATAAAGTGGTTATTATCATATTCCATGTTTATGATAAATGTTTATTTCTCATGCTAGAATTGTATTAATCGGAAACATTAATACTTGTGTGATTAATAAACTAAAAAGGTTCCTAGTAAAGCCTCTCTTTTATACTAGCTCGTTGATTACTGATGATCAAGGTTTCCTGATCATGAACATTAGAAGAATGATATGATGAACACTCACACCCATAGTATGAATAGCAAAACGATCAAGTCATCAAGTTCATTGCTATATCAAACTCATACGAAATAGTTCTAATCCTCAGACCATGAGATCATGTTAATCACTGATACCGGAAGATTGCTTTGATGATATCAAACGTCACACCGTCACAGGGTGATTATAAAGGTTGATTTGGGTATTCTGAAAGTATTAGTTGAGGCTCATGGATCAAGAGTGGAATTTGTCCGACCCGATGACGGGAAGATATTCTCTGGGCCCTTCTCGGTGATATTGCATTAGAATCGCTTGCAAGCATGTGACTAGGTCACAGGAATGCATTATCACGGAACGAGTAAAGAGACTTGTCGGGAACGAGATCGAACTAGCTATGGTTGATACCAAATGATCGGATCTCGGACAAGTAATAATATCGCGAGACAAAAGGAATTAACTATGTTCGCTACTGGTTCACACGATCACTAGTTCATCGTTGAGTAAGTGGGAGTCATCATGGATTTCCAGATCCCGCTGTTGATTATTGATCGGAGAGGAGTCTCGATCATGTCCACGTTATTCACGAACCGTAGGGTGACACACTTAAGGTTCGCCGTCGTTTTTGAGTGGATACGATACTCCGATCGAATTATAGGACAGCATAAGGGTTGTTTCAGAAAAGCACCGAAACTGTTTCGGGATATCGAAATAACTCAAGGGTGTATTTGTTAATGTTTGTTAATTGAATGAATTAACAAATATTAAAGAAATAAAAATGTTTTATTAAATCAATAAGTGTGAATTTTAATTGGCATGAATGTCATGCATTAAAATGGGGGTTACCTCATGTTGATGAGGGAGTAATCACCATAAAAGGGAATGAAGAAGGGGGCAATGAAGAGAGGGGGAGACCCTTGGCCGGCCACCCCTTGGCTGCCCTCCTCCTCTATATAAACCACCCCTTCTCTCCCTTGTGACACACTTCTTGATCCTCCCTCCCTTGCATAGTTGCTGCCCACTTTCCGTCTTGGCTTAGCGAAGCTCTGCCGGAATTATAGTTCATAGTTCACACACTTGGAGAAGTGTGTGGAGGAGTGTCCGGCGGATCCCTTCTTCCGCTGCCCCGCTGGACCGAGGGCGTGGTGGAGTCGACGTCGAGCTGCACGTGTGTGCGAGTACGGGGGCGCTGCCACTTGTAGCGTCGGGTACACGATCTTGTGATCGTCAAGTGAACCACGACATCGACTACGTCAAGTGAACAACTACGTCGACTACGTGCGTCTTCACCAACTCTCCATCGTCAATGTTTGTGCGGGAACGTAATCCCCGCTTACGGTCGTCGAGGGTGAGTATCCGTTGCTACCACCTCGTAGAGTATCTTGGCTAGTTTATGTGTTCTTGCGTAGGAAAATTTTTGTTTTCTATGCTACGAACCCATCATGTGGCTTGAGCATCTTGCAAATAAACCTATTTTTCAATACTTGTTTGGTTTAGGTGTGGGCATGGAGATAGGGGGAGTGCGGTCCTAATTAATTGGGCTATCCCTCCCCCCATAATGCCGATAGTAACAAAATTGTTCTCTATCTATCATTTTGTGATATATGAGCTTCATTGACGAGTATTGGTTATGGACCCAAGATACATCTTCGCGGTCCAATGCCATAACACTCATACATGGTGGCCTAGGCCACCGACCTCTTCTATTCGAAGAGTTGATTCCTTGCAAATCCTATTTGAGTTTTATTGAGCTTTTTCGTCATTTTCTCTTTTCTTGAAATGGGAAGGCACTTGCATTGGAGTTTCCGAAGATTTCTTGTGTTTGCAATGTCAAGTGCCGAGAACCACTCCTTGCGTGTTTTCCATCCTAAGCCCTCTTATCTAAAGCCTTGCATTCTCTCTTGCATGCCAGAATTCTCTTCAAACTGAATCTACCCATTTTGCCCCATCTATACCGGCTTTAGCCGGTCTGTCACCGGAAATAGCTAGTGTCCGGCTTTAGCCGGGCCCTCCGGCTATAGCCGGTCTGGGGATTTCGAGCCCCACTCATAAGGCTGTGGGGGTGAGGGTTTCCTCACATTCCCCCCACACCTTTCACCTCTGCTCGTGCCCCCTTGGACCCGCCGCCGCCGCCGTCATTCGCCTCTCCTCCGGCCACCGGAGCCCTCTCATCGGCCGGCCATCCTCTCCGACGCCCTCCTCCATGGACCAGGGTACCCTCCCCTTCTTTCTCCTCTCTCTCTCTCTCCCTAGGTCTCCCTAGGGTTAGGGTTAGTTGATTCTTGGTACCTTGTTGTGCATCTAAGAGCCTTTGGATTCGTGATTCCTTCTTGCATTGCATAGATTGAAAATACTTGACTAGTTTTGGTGGCCTACTCCTGAGATTTCGAATTTTGTTCTTCTGGTCCGGCTAAAGCCAGTGTCAGACCGGCTATTGCCGGCCTGACCGGCTAAAGCTGGCCTGAGACCGGAAATAGCCGGTGTAGATCATCAACTACTATCCTGTCTTTTCCTTTTGTGCTATTGCTCTTTGATCCTCTGGCATGCATGCTCATCCTATATGCTTTCTACCTATGTGCTGTTTGCAGGTGGTTCGCGTCCCAAGCAGACACGATATGTTGATCCTTCTCTTGTCTGCCGTCAAGAACATCAAGATGCACGTATGACCGCTGCTATAAAGAAGAAGAGGTTGGAAGAACGAAAGAAGAAATCTCTGTTTGCTAACATTGGTGATCTCAAGAAGTTGTCCAAGCAAGAGTACCGTGAGTTTCGTGAACAGAAGTTCTATGCCATGCCTAGGGACATCGACAGTGGTTCCTTTTACCGGTCAGAGCATCAGAGGATCTATGAGCAGGTTTATGAGACCATGAGCACAAAGGTTTGCCCCATGAAGTTCACCAATATTGTGTCACTATCCAAGGATGAGTATTTTGCCGATGCTCTTTGGGTCACCGAGAAGTTAGGGTTGCACAAGTTGATGGTCTTCAAGCAAGACTACAATCCTCATCTGATTCAGCAGTTCTTTGCCACATTTGAGTTTGACACTCGGGATGAGGTTGGTTTCACTTGGATGCAGGTGAAGTGCGGAAGAGCTCGACCATATCTCGCTTTGGGAAGCTCTTGGGCTATAGGTTTGATGGCATTCATCGACCTAGAGGTGCCCGCTTGCATCTGGACACCATAGAGTACAACAAGAGAAAGATCCAGTGTCTTTATGGCCCCGGGGGCAAAGCGGGAGAGACTGCAAATCTCCTTCCCCTCTATGATATTTTGCTTCGGATGTTTCGTGCCAACATTGCTCCAAGTGGGGGCAATAATGATTCTATCAGAGGTGGACTTGTGCATCTACTCCACCATGCCCGTCTTGTCTTCGAGGCCGAAAGGGAATGCGAAGGGATGGAGCTTGATGTGATGTACTTTATCTTCATGGAGATGAAGATTGCTATGCTTGACAGGAAAATCCCTCCTTATGCTCCATTTATCATGAGGCTTATCATTGACAGAGGCATTGAAGGAGACTTTGAGATTGAGCAAGATTTTCTAGATGAAGAGTTAGAGGTGCACAAGCCCAACAAGCTCTACAAGAAGACCGCTCATTTGGTGTCTAGCACCTCAAGTGCTTTTTCCTCTTCGAGCGATGTGTTGGGTGGCAACCGCTATGCTAGTGGTTGTAGGAGGAAGAACGCGGATCCACCAAGTGGTGGAATGGGTCAAGAGATGAAGAAGCTCAAGTGGTGGCAAAGGGCTTTGTTTTGCATGAACAATGATGTGCGTCAAACTCAATACAAGGACTATGTGGACCGCAAGCACATTCACAAGAAGCAAAGAGAGTTGGATGCTCGTTTGAGGATTGTGGAGAAGGGCAAAGGAGCTAGCTATGAAGAAGAGTCCCAAGAGCAAGATCTATCCGAGGAAACTTTTTCTTTTGGCAAGTGGAATGAGGGCTCATCTTTTGATTGGAAGGAGCTAGCCGAAGTCACGTCCAAGGGCAAGGAAGCCATTGATGAAGAAGATGAAGAAGGAGATGGAGATGATGATGAAGAGGAAGAAAATGATGACCATGAGGATGATGAGGACTTTGATGACTTTGAGGAGTGATCTCGTGTTGTTGTCTCCCTTTTTGGCGTCTTGATGCCAAAGGGGGAGAAAGTCCTATTTGCATGTGTCGTTTCCACTTGGATTTGTGTTGGTTTTCCATTTGGATTTGGTTGGGTCACAAGCTCTTATCGTGTGCTTGCTCGCTTGTGTCCCATGGTTGAACTTGGTTTATCACCTACTACTATGTGTTGAACTATGTGCTATTATCATGTGTAGTAGACTTTTTTATGATTATCTTTATTGATCCTACTTGCTATATATTGTCATATTATATGCTTGTTGATTATGTGCTATTGAATTATTATATATCTTGTGCACATATGGATCACATTATAAAATCTAGGGGGAGTTCTTATTGTTGATGTGTCTTTGTATTCAAATACAAAATTCAAAATAAGGCACATAGCAAGGGGGAGCTCCGTCTATATTTTATATCGTTTGAAACATGCAAAATTATGTATTGTCATCAAACACCAAAAAGGGGGAGATTGAAAGAGCATTTCCCGCCTAATTGATTTTGGAGTTTGTTAACAATACATTATCTATTAATGTGGTGATTAGTCTTTGCAGGAGTTTGTTATATTCTTGCACAAGATATTGGGTTTCCTATGTTACACTTGATAATTATTATTGCCCAAAGGAAATTCTTGAGGAAATGGTTCAAATATGCTCTGGGAGATGTTTTATATGAAGTTTGGCCAGGAAGGCCGGCTTTAGCCGGTCTCCAGACTGGCTATAGCCGGACTGCCCAGTTTCGGAAGAAGCAATGCGCCTCTGGTGTAACCCGGCTATTTGTCCAGCTTATTCCGGCAGAGCCGGATTTTTTGGACCGGCTTTAGCCGGTGTGGAAGCCGGCTTTAGCCGGACTTAACTCCGGCTTTAGCCGGACTTTCTGGCTGGCAACGGTCAGATTTTGGGGGGGTATAAATACCCCCCACCTTCTTCCCCAAAGAGCTGCTCGTCCCAAGCTTGAAGAACACCATTATTGGAGCCACCAAATCCACAAGATCTCCTCCCTCAACCCACCAAAGCTCTTGATCTTTGGAGAATCGAAGGAGAAGGCCTTGATCTACATCCTCACCGAAGCGATTTGATTTCCCCTCACATTTGCTTGAGGGCCCTTGTGTCTTGGGTTCCCTTGTGTTCCAAGACCTTGTTTTGTGTATTTGATATCTTGCTACTTGTTGTTTGACAGCATTATGTTGTGCTTGGGAGCCTCCAATTCGGTTGTGGATGCGTGCCCCAGGATTGTAAAGGCCGGTTCCGCCTTGAGGAATCCCTTAGTGGAAAGTGAGCTAGGCCTTTGTGGCGGAAGCTTGCACCGGAGAATAGGGTGAGCCTTTGTGGCGTTGGTTAGGCCTTTGTGGCAACCACACCCCTCCAACGTAGACGTACTTCCCCTAAAAAGGAAGGAACTACGGGAATTACATCCGTGTCTCCGTGTGCTCCACTCTCGGTTACCTCTATCCTTTATTGCCTTTATATATTGTATCTTGTTTAGCTTGATAGTTGTCATATAGGTAAATTCACCTTAGTTGCATATCTAGAGAATTTACCTTTTGTGTCAAGCCTAAATTGAAAAAGAATTAAAATTTGAGTAGCACCTATTCACCCCCCCCCCTTCTAGGTGCCCATACGATCCGTTCAATGATATACGCGAGAGGGCGCTGGCAGAAGTGGGCCAGGGTGGCCACACCACTGGGTGGCGCGACCAGGGGCTGGCCCGCGCCACCTGGTGGTGTGGGCCCCTGGCTGCTCCCCTCGGTCTCTCCTTCTGGCTACTTTCGTCTTCTGATGAAAGATGAATTTCTGGGTATTTTCCTAGAATTGCTGATCTTCAGAAATATGATGTCTTGACGGTCCTTTTTCTAGCAGAATCTTGACTCCAGCAGCAAGTTCTCCAATAATCATCAAACATGCGAAAACAGAGGAAACAACATAAGTATCATCTCTAAATATGAAATATATCAATGAATAACAGTAAATTATGATATAAAATAGTGATGCAAAACGGACGTATCAACCGACTGTCACTCATCACCGACACCGGTTGACATGAGTTCGAAGCTCTCGGATACTAAAGGTGACTTGCTTCCGGATGCTACAGATTACGAGAGTCTTGCCGGGGGACTTCAGTATCTTACACTCACTAGTCCGGACATCTCCTATGCAGTTCAGTAGATATGTCTTCACATGCATGCTCCTCGCACGTCTCACCTTGCTCTTTTGAAGCGTGTTCTCCGGTACATTCGTGGTACCCTGGACTTGGGCCTGCTGCTTCGTGCTTCTTCCTCGACCACCCTGACAGCCTACTCTGATGCTGATTGGGCGGGCTGTCCTGACTCTCATCGATCGACGTCTGATTACTGTATCTACTACGGTGATAGTCCCATCTCTTGGTTTTCTAAGCGACAGACTACTGTCTCACGTTCTCGTGTGGAAGCTGAGTACCGCGTTGTGGCCCATGCTGTGGCCGAGTGCTGTTGGATGCGCCAGTTGCTTCAGGAGCTTCATCGCCCCCTTAGCTCTTCTATGCTTGTCTTCTGTGACAATGTCTCCGCCATTTACATGTGCCAATCCGGTGCAGCATAAACGCACCAAGCACATAGAGATTGACATCCACTTCATTCGTGAGAAGGTATAACTTGGAGAGGTTCGTGTTCTACATGTTCCTTCTGCGCTTCAGTTTGCTGATGGGACCAAGGGATTACCAAGTCAACTATTCCTCGACTTCTGGTCCAGTCTCTGCGTCCGAGAACCTCCCGCTGCGACTGCGGGGGGGGGGGGGGGGGTGTTAGAGTAAATATATGTATTGTACTACTTCATGTATAAGTATTGTAACCTAACCCTAACCAGCCACCGTGCCTAATATATATTGGAACCCAATGTCATTACACGTGTGAGGCTTCCCCCAAACCCTTCTACATAAACCATTGCCCTTTGTCTTTCTACAGTAGAAAAGATAGATCAATTCTTTTCCAGTCGAGGTATATACACTACAGTTTTAGTCCCACATCTTGCAGCATAGGAGCGTTTTAGTCCCATATCTTGCAAAGTGAGGAATAGTAGTCTTACAACTTGCAAATCGGAAACTCTTTAGTCTAATTTGAATGAATTTGATTGAATTCGACTGAATTCGATGTAGCTATGACACGTGTGCGCGCGACGCTTTGCAGAAAACCCTAGAAAAGAGTAGAGGCATTGAACCATACCTAGAAGCAGTGTTTTACGAAAAGGCCCACCCCTCCTTCGTTTCCGGCTCGATTAGAACGGAATAGAAGGGAAGCATGACATACCTGGAGCAGTTGGCAATGACGACAAAGTGGCGAGGTCGTTCCTTTCGTCACCTCCTGCTCGATCCCGCCGGCGATGCACTACCGCGAACACGGGGCGGACCTGCCGCATTACGGTACTGCAATTTCTGCTCCTCCCTCGTTCTTTCTTCTCCCGCAGTAGTGCCGGTGGGCGCATGATCGAGTAGAATTTAGGCTCTTTAAGTAGTGGAAATTGATGGTAAATAGCATTACTAGCACTAGCGGAGCATTTAATGTGCAAAAGATTGTGATTTAGGGTCGATTTTTCCGGGTCGATGTCCGGTTCTCCGGTGATGCGCACGAGCTTGCCGGCGGCTGTGATTTTCATGAATCAAGGTTGTAAATGGGAACTTTCGGTGATGTTTTTAGTTTGTGAAGGATGTTGGCAGCAATTGATTGCTAGTTCTGGTAGGAAAGCGTGTAAGTTTGATCAAAATTTAGTTAACTTCTACTGGACAGTGAACGTTCCCTGAATTTTCTAGCATCAAAATTCACTTGGTCAGTTTACTGTATGAGCCCCCGGGTATTGTATTCACCATCCAAATAGATCTTGGTTGCTGGATATTTCATTGGTGTGTACTGCATGGCTCAGTTTTTTGACTATATGTTGCTAAATGTCATTTTAACTGTAGGTATATATTGCTTATGTTTTTGTAGTTAATATATTAGTTTTGTTCCTTCCAATTTCAGCTTTTAATTGTCTATTTTGTCTTCCACATTTGTGTTTCTGTAGGTAATATATCTAAATCCATGTGCTAAGTGAGCAGCTGTTTTAAGGTGTTTAACAAGTTTAAAATTATTTTTGTTACAAAGGGAGGAGCGGCCTCCAGTCTGTCGGCTCCGCCATTGCCTTCCTCTCCTTAGGCGACGCGAGAGCGGCGGAGAGGAGCATCACCTCACGATACAGCTTATCAGTCCGATGCATCGCCGACTCCTCCGCTTCCTCCGCACCCCTTACCCGTTGTGATCCTCCACCGTGAGCAGGTGCACGGGAACGACCCATACTCTCCAGGGATCCCTCACCCTGCTACGCCTCTCACCTCCTTCCCCATCTGCCGCCATAGGGAGCAACTACGATTCTTCTCTGTCGCGTGTGCCGCCATCCTTCAGTCAGCTCGTGTCAACGAATAGGGTTAGCCAGCGGGGGAAGAAGAAAAGAGAGGACGCGTCGAGGGTTTTCTAAATGGAGTGTCGCGCGCACACGTGCCGTAGCTACGTTTGATTCCGTCGAATTTGATCAAATTCAGTCATATTGGACTAAAAAGGTTCCCAATTAGCAAGTTGTGGGACTACTATTCCTCACTTTGCAAGATGTCGGACTAAAATGCTCCCGGCTGCAAGATGTGGGACTAAAACTGTATATCTTGGAAAGTTTAAAGAAGTATCTTGGAACCACCAATTGTGCTTGTCAATCATTATGCTATCTTGGAAAGTTTAAGGAAGTATCTTCGTTGCTCTAGAAGAAGAATCGGTTAGCAACATTTTGTCTCTTGGAAGTTTTTCTTATAATTTCTCTGTTTTTATATTTTTCCAAAGAAGAGTAAAGGCATTGAGTTTCTATCTTCATATACCACTTATTGATGAAACTTGTGGAAAAGAGATGATACATACACCTATTTATTTGCTCTTGCAAAATTAATAAACTATAATTTCTCTGTATTAGCTGTATAGATCTACATATTTGCCTGTGCGCTTATAAATTCACATGTTATAGTCCTCACACATATAATTGTCGATTTGATAAGTTAACACAATAGTTTTCCAGATATTTAATATTTTTTCAACCCAAATTGATAAGCATCCAAAATGCAGGAATTAGTTGCAGAAGTCTTTTGGATCGGGAAAAGGCAAAAAAAAATTGTAGAGATTAAACACATGTCATAGTCAGAGGTGGATCTAAAGGGTGGCCAAGGTGGTCCATGGACCACTCTGAAATTTTTACATAGCCTATATATTATAATTTTTAAAAATATAATTAAATAAAAATTGCACCGTTGGACCACCCTGATATGGTGTGCTAGATCCTCCAGTGGTCATAGTTGTCATAAACACATAGAAAATTTACCAAGAGGTCTCACCTCTTGCTAGAAATCCCATGGAATTGGATTATAGTATAGGAAAGCAATCCATAGAAATTTTGGAGGATTCAATCCCTTGAATCAAATAGCCTCTATGGGAAAAAATTCTTATGGATAAGAATCTACAAAATTCCTTTGAAAATCCTTTAAATCAAACAGCCCTTTGAAAGGAAAAAAAAATGCCTCCACATGCCTACTTAGAATTTTCCAAGAGAAGAGCAGTTTCCCTTCCTTCCGGGAAAGAGCAAAGAGATTCCGCCCAATCCACCCGCGGGTCCAATCCAACCACACCCATGGCCCGGCCGGCAGCTTCACGGCGCGCAAAGCGAAACCCTAGATCCTATGGGCCGAGACCCGTGGGCCCATTAAAAGCGTCTCCCCGCAACGGCGCAAGCCAAACCGTCCTCCGCCTCCCTCCTCTCTTCCTCCCGCAAAGAAATCCAGATCTGCTCATCTCGCTCGGCCTTGGCGCTTCTTGGGCCGAGCCCTAGCGAGCGAGTCCGCCACCACCTCCTGCCCCGCTCCTCCTCCTCCTGTAAGTTCCCAAAGCCCTTCCAGTTCCTCCTCCGTCCATGGCTGTAGCAGCGCGCGTCGTGCGCGCCTCCGGTTTATTTGTTTCCTATTCTGGAAGATCAGATTCATCTAGGGTTTGCGTAGGGCAGAAGTTCTACCGGCGGGGACGATGAATGTGTTGCCGGTTTCAGAACCCCCTCGGCATTGTCGCCGGTTGCGCCGTGCTGTTCGTGGTTAGGGGACTTGGGACTCCCCGTGCTTTCTGTGGATTTTTTCGTTCGGGCAGCAATTTTGCTTGTATGTAAGTAGATTGGTAGGCTAGATTCATAATTCGTCATCTGAGCGACGCCATGGCTGTAGTTTTGTTGGGGAATCTGAAGTTGCTGACTTGCTGTGCTTGCTCCTACAGAATTTGATCTGTGGGCTTTTATGATTGCCAAAGTATGAGCGACAATATTCATGGCAATGCCTTCTTCCTAAACAAACACGATACGTGGTTGAAGAAACTGAAGCTACAAGCTAGTATTTTTTTTCCGTGAATATACAAGCATATAGATATGCGAATCATGCTTTCCTAACTAAGGCCAAGTCAGGTTTGCACAACTGGACGTCTGGACTGTAGAAGTGTTCTGAAGCTTCTTAACTCAAACCATGTAGCTACACGTGAATTTGAAGCTTTCTGTTCCACCAACCAATGAACCACTATTTATTTTGATTGTTGTACCCTTCTTGCCAATGATCCTAAGTTGATATCCACAAGGAATAAGTCGTCAAAAACTTTGTTGAAACTTTTCTGTCGATTGAACAGTGACTGAACCTTCCAATTACGTTTGCATCACTCATTGTGGAGAAACTTAATTAGCATGCTGTGCTTTTCCCCCAAAATTACGGCCCAATAACCAATTTGATGGTTATATGACACGCTTTTAAGCATTTTGGATTTTTACTGTGGCAGGCAAGACAAACAAACTCCTTTTGAAAGGAATCAAATCGGTCTGTAGTTTTTAGTTACTTAAGCTTGATCTTTAGTTCTTTACACCATTAGAAGTAGACTATTAATTTAATACTATTTTTATAGTTGTTTCTTCTCTGGCATGTGAAAATAAATGAGATTTATCTTATGGGTTTTCTTTCAGCACTCCTCAAATCTCAATTAAAAAAAGGATTTAAATAAATGTAGTTCTTAAAGACTGGCTAAATTATTTTAGATTATATTGCCGTTGATTGTGCGCAGTAACACACTTAGCAATATAAATAAACCTGTCACTTTGATCCAGTGTTTGATTGATCACTAGTTAACACCATTGAACTCCATGTTGGAGATTTTCAGTAGTATTAATGCAAATCCAGAAGTTCATTGTTTGAGCTATGCCCTAGTTAGTCCAATAGGCCTTTAATCTTGTTTTCTGTTATGATTCTTTAGAAAATTGAATGATCTACTTCCAGTTCCAGTATTGTCCTGGCATAGCTTTTAGTAGATCCTCCTTTTTTCCATTTTATTTTCATTATATATTCATACTATTTTTCGGGGGAGATATATTCATACTTGTTTTGTCTCTATATGCAAAATATACCTGTACTTTTATACTGGTGAACACGTTTTTTTCAAGAAAGCACAGAGAATTGCTATGAGAAATACTGATGATTGCAGATCTTGTCATCATATTGACAATTTGTTTTAACTAATTATGCTCTACTTGAAATCTTAAAAATTCAATTTGAAGTAGAATATTTTTTTGGAGAGTGCTCTAGCAACACAATCTTATAACATTGAAATTATGTAAGATCTCTTTTGTCTACAATTCTAAGTTTTTGACCTTAATTAAGTTTATTTGAAGCTTATTGATGATCCAGGTGTTCTAATTTGACTATATTAGATCTTACATGATTTTGATCAATCATTCAAAATTGACAGGCTTTTCTATTTGATCAGGTAATATTTCTTGGCATGGGTGAACCAAATGGAAATGACAATGCAATGGTGCATCACGGTGAGATGATTATCGGCAATGAGATGATCCATGGCAGTGAAATGGTTCATTCTGGTGAGATGATCCATGGTGATGATATGGTTCAAGAGACCAAGATGGTTCATGGTTGCGAGGTCGTTCAAGGGACTGGGGTGGTCAATGACGAGACGATACACGGTGATGAGATGGTCCACGATAGTGAGATTATCCATGGTAATGATATGATTCAAGTCAACGACATGATCCATAGTAACGAGATGGTTCAAGTTAATGGCGTGGCCAATTGTGATGAGATGGCCCATGGTAATGAGTTGGTCAGTGCTGATGTGAGCCTACCAACCTCAAGACGCCGGAAAAAGAAGTCACCAGTCTGGGAGCACTTCACCATTGAACCTGTGCCTGGGGATAAGCAATGCCAACGTGCATGCTGCAACCTATGCAAGGGAACCTTTGCATACAGTTCTGGCGCAAAAATTGCAGGTACTAGCCATCTCAAAAGGCACATCACACATGGTTCGTGTCCAGTTATCAAAAACCAAGACAAGAAGGTGGCATTGTCTTCAGCTGGTGTCACTGACAATGATGGTGAGGGTACCATAGGACCTTCTTCTAAGAGGCGCTACAGACACACTGGATTTGCAAATGCTACATTTGATCAAGACCGTAGCAGCTTGTATCTGGCGAAGCTTATCATTTTACATGACTACCGACTTGATATTTTCCAGCAGTCAGCCTTCACTGCTTTTATTGAGAGTCTCCAGCCACGTTTCAGGGTTGCAGATGTTGATACAATGGAGGGAGAGGTCTATGCTGTTTATCAGAAAGAAAAAGATAACCTGTTGCAAGCATTGAGCACTTTGCCAGGAAGGATGAGCCTCACCACAGGATTGTGGACAACTAGTCAGACTCTTGGCTATGTTTCCCTTGCAGCGCAGTTTATTGACACAGAGTGGAAATTGCATCGTAGAATGCTTAACTTCATGATGGTGCCTTCTCCTCATCCGCAGAATGCAATTACTGATGCTATCAGCAGATGCCTTCCTGACTGGGGTATGAAGGACAAGCTATTCGCCATCACATTGGATAATGATTGCTCATCTCATGATATCTACAGTGCAGATCTGAGGGATCATCTCTCCAGTAACAGTGACATCATGCTTAAGGGCCAGCTATTTGTTGTGAGGTGCTATGCCCGTATCTTGAATACAGTTGCACAGGATGTCATTGCTTCCATCCATGCTGTCATCTACAGTATCCGCGAAAGCATAAAGTTTATAAAAGCTTCTCAGAGTCGCGAGGAAAAGTTTGCCGAGATTGCTCTGCAGCTGGAGATCCCCAGTACCAAGACCCTTTGTCTGGATGTTACAACCCAGTGGAACACCACATATCTGATGCTCTTGGCTGCCTTGGATTATAAGCAGGCTTTCACTACACTAGAAACATGCGATGATCACTACAATGAAGCACCTTCAGCTGCCGACTGGAAAAGAGTTGAGGCTGTCAGCAATCATTTGAAGCTGCTCTATGACTCGGCTCATAGCATCATGGCAGTAGAAAACCCAACTTCAGACATCTTTTTCCATGAAGCTTGGAAACTTCAGTTAGAGCTGGCAAATGCCACATCACATGAAGATCCAGATGTCAGTAGCATTGCTAAAGATATGCATGAGACTTTCGACAAGTACTGGAAAGATTGCAACCTTGTATTAGCTGTTGCTGTTGTGATGGATCCACGGTTTAAGATGAAGCTTGTTGAGTTCAGTTACTCGAAACTTTATGGTGTTGATGCAGCGAAGTATGTTAAGGTGGTAAATGATTCAGCGCATGAGCTTTATAAGGAGTATGTAGCACAGCCGCTCCCCTTAACACCGGCCTATGTTGAACAACCTGCAGCCACTGGGAACAGTACTCAAGCAGCTCCACCTTCCACCGGTGATGGTCTTGTAGACTTTGATATGTACCTATCTGAGATTGCTACAACCCAGCCTTCCAAGTCTGAACTAGAGCAGTACCTAGACGAATCCCTCATCCCTCGAACCCAAGAGTTTGACATTCTGAACTGGTGGAAGGTTAACACGCTCAGGTTCCCGACACTCTCGAAGATGGCACGGGACGTGTTGGCGATCCCAATGTCCACGGTGACCACTGGTAGCTCTATATTTTCTGCAGGAACAGGCAGCCGCATGCTCGATGAGTATAGAAGCTCGCTTCGTCCGGAGATCGTGGAGGCGCTTGTTTGTGCGAAAGACTGGCTTCCACATTCACCAACTGCCTCGCCAAGTTGTGCGCTGGTGAAGATGCAGTAGGTCTTGTTGAAGCATGCGTTCGTTAAAAGGTCTTTTAGCTATAGGCGTTTTTTCAGGCAAAGTTCAGTTCCTGAACTGGATGTGGTCTATTTCAGCAATTCTGTCCTAGTAGAATGTAATTGGGTATGTAGAACTCTGTTAATCCCCTCTGTCCCTTTCCAGTGTCGTGTTTTCCATCTGTGATCAGTCATCAGAGAGATTATCTGAAGTTCAATGCACCAGTCGCCAGCCAGCAAAGCTGCAAAGTAATCCTGTTTTCCCCGTCCATCAGTTACATACCACTCAAAATAAATCAACTATGAAATGTTCTTAGCACTTATATATTTCTTTTTTAGCTTTGTTCTCAGTATACAGCAGATTGAAATTTTACAAATGACCCAGGATGTGCTCGCAACTGGATTCCCCCCGAAAGAGTTCAACAAATATGGGGGTTAGTTACCTCACACAGGAGGTTTGGTGTGCCATAAACTGTCTCGTCTGCAGCAAGCATTAAGCAATGAGATTCAGCTTGGTTCCATACTTCCATCTAAATCCTTTCAACCAGTTGCCAGATGGACCATTCAAAGTGAGATATTAGAGGAAACTGAACCCTCTGCTATCATCCTCCATCAGTGGTTCAGTTCCATCTAACTCTCACTTCAAGTGTCACATGTCTGATGTATGATCCTGAAACCTTGGTTAAACATCCGACAATTCACTGAAGGTGAGATATTGGAGAAAAACAAACTGAAAACATCCAAACTTGGAGGTCACCAGTTTGTTTCCCTACAAATCTCGCTTTCAGTGCCTGCACATCGATCGAAAATAATAGGATGGAAAAGTGGCGCTAGCTTGTCAAATTATGCAGAAGCTAAGGTGTAGGCGGTGAAAAACTGTCTGGTTTGGTTAAGGTGGAGGTGTAGATTTATAGCCGTGTGTAACTGGGAAAGGAGACTCAAAAAAGAAGTTCAGGAGCAGCGGCATCTGTGTCCTGGCTTTCTGTTGCGCCTGCCCTTCATGCCCATCGTGTGTGCTCGTCCTCCATCAACATGCGCACATTGTTCTTGCAGTTTCCCAAACCCGGCGGTACAAGAAGTTCAAGAAAGCAACCCAAGACATGACCCTCAAAAAAAGGCAACCCAAGACATGTATTCAAGAACTATTTTTCTTGTTCTTTTCTTTTGAAAGCGTGCTCAAGCCAATCACAACTCAGAAAACGTGATCAAGCCCAGTTGAAATTGTGAAGCTCAACTCAATCTGAATATGATAGGGATGCACGTATGTGCAAAATAGATGATTGAAAAATGCAAAATCTTTGTCAACTTGGGTGTTCGGTTCACTGCAATAGGCAAAACACATGCAATCCTAATTAACATTTAAAATCAAAATCAAACCATATGAAAACGTATAATTACGATGTTATTATGCCGCTAAAAACCTCGATCTCATTCTTCGTGCGTAGGAATTTGAATAGGAGGCCCACGCTGATTGTAAAATTCCAGTATTTTTTCCTATAAAACTTTGATCAAATGATTTTTTTACTACTCTATGTTTTTACTACTCTTTAATTTTAACCAAACGGATGAATAGTGCTCTCTTGGGAACATTTCCTATTCCTTCCTACACGTTTTCTTTGAACCAAACATGCCCTAATTTAAAGGAGAATTTTGGAGGATTTAAATTCTCATAATTTTTTCTATGGTGGTTGTTTGATGTGCATGATTGAACCCCATAGGATATTTTCCTAAGTAAATCTAACGTCTACTCAAACCACCTTTTCATAACCCTTTGTTTTTTGTGTGATGAAATCAAACAAAAGTCGGTGCATATTAAATCTTGTAGGATTGGAGGATGAGCTGCAATTTTTTATTTTAGTTGTTTGAACAAAGGATATTTCCTTTTGAGTTTTTTCTGTTTCCAAGGCGTGCAGAACAATATTATTACTAAGTCGACCAGCCTGTAAACTATGATACAATGAGGTTAAAATGCCGATTGAGAATTATTAGTTTCAAGTCAATGACCTCATCACCTAGTTAAGGCAAGACAAAAACCTCTCTCTCGCGTCACCCCCGTGGGCTACTCAAGCAAGAACCCTAGTTGTGGCACCCAGCAGCACCCCTTCGCCCCTCCCTCAACATCGCTGACCCACTTGCACATGATGGGACGAACACCGGGAGGGGGAGAGACAAGATCCCAGGTGCCAGTGCGCTCAAGCGCAGCAATCTCCCTAGCCATGGCAAGCTGCATTCAGGATGACGCTCAGCATCCCGATAAAAAGTCGGCTCGAGGGCAACGGAAAGACCGTACTGACTAGAAGAGTAACGATCAGGTGGACGACGATGACGAGCAGGAAGAGGAGGGAATCTCATCATCAGAAGAAGACACATCGGAAGAAGAAGAAGAAGAAGGGACATCAGGGGGAGTATCCGGAATAGTAAAATGCCGAGAATAATGAAAGGGAAAAGGAGACAAAGGAGAGGTGGATGGACTGTCAGAAGAGGAAGGAGGAGAACCGGGTGGTGAGGAGAACAACGGGGTCGAAGGGGAGACATCGGCAATAATGGGTCCCGAAGGAGGATCAATAGGAACAGAGGGAGGTGTGTCGGGAAATAGTAGAAAGGATATATCCTCTATCGGGTAGGTCGAAGAGGTGGGGCGAGGATAGAAAGGACGCGTCTCATCAAACGTGACGTCACGAGAAATGTGCATCCGACGACCAACGGGGTCCCAACACCGATAGCCCTTTTGCTCATCACTGTATCCCAGAAAGACACACTCAACAGACTGAGCGGTAAGTTTGGTGCATTCACGAGGGGCAAGGAGAACATAGCAAACGCAACCAAACAAACGAAGCGTCGACTAATCAGGAAACGCCCAGAGAGACGCTCGAGAGGAATACCACCCTGCAGGGCGGCAGAAGGCTGAATATTAATGAGATAAACTAATGTAGAAATAGCCTCGGCCTAGAAATGCGGCGGAAGAGACGAAGCAATCATCATGGCACGAGTGGTCTCAAGAAGATGATGATGCTTACGCTCAGCAACGCCATTCTGAGCATGTGCGCCCGGACAAGAGAACTGAGCGAGAGTGCCCTGCTCAGCAAGAACACCACGCAGCTGCTTGGAGATATACTCACCAGCATAGTCAGCACGAAACACACGAATAGGTATAGAAAACTGAGTGAGGACCATTGGTTGCGCGGTGATGATAATGCTTGATTGCGTTTGTTGATGAAATAAAATAACCGGCCCGTTGGAAATCCCAAGAGAAGGTTTGATGAATATAGCAGCAAGTTTTCCCTCAGTTTTGAAACCAAGGTAGTCAATCCAGTAGGAAAAAGACAATACTCCAGAAGGTGATGCTTGCTAGCCTAGTGACACTCCAACAAGGGCGCCGTTAACGATTTCTTGTTAGCGCGTCTTCAACTAGTAGCAACGTGGAACCTGCACACAACACAACCAAATACTTTGTTCCCAACTTACGATGAGGTTGTCAATCTCACCAGTTTGCTTGAAACAAAGGGTATGAGCGTATCGAGTGGACAGCAATAGTAATATGTGAGTAAAGTAAACTGTGCGAGTAAAGTAAATAGGTGATAGCAATATAATGGAAATAGGACCGGGGTCCACAGTTCACTAGTGGTGTCTCTCCATAAGATAAAATAACACATGCTGGATAAACAAATTACAGTTGGGCAATTGATAGAATAAAGACAAACGGCATATGTCGAGAGGATCATTATGAGATTTACTCTGGGCATTACAACAAGATACATATACCATCATCCAACTGCATCTATGACTAATAATCCACTTGTGGCGAATCAATCCGAGAACTCCACAAGTATTAAGTTGTGAACAACAGATAACTGCATTAAGCAAAGTGTGTAATGTAAACAAAGCATATGCCCTTGAGCATATGAATATTGTTTTCTCCCTAGTGGCAACAGCACATCTACAACCTTAGAGGTTTCTGCCACTCCCCCAGATTAAATAGAGGCATGAACCCACTATCGAGCATAAATACCCCCTCTTGGAGTCACTAGCAACTACTCGGCCAAGATAGCTACTAACAACAGAGAGCATGCAAGATCATAAACAACATAGAGATAACATAAGATAATATTCAGCACATCAACTCAATCATAACACCAATATTCATCGGATCCCAACAAACACAACATGTAGAATTACATAACGGTGATCTCAATCATGTAAGGCAGCTCACGAGATCTAAACATGAAGCACATGGTGGAGAAGACAACCAACTAGCTACTGCTATGAACCCATAGTCCAAGGTAGACTACTCACTCATTGCGCCGGAGGCAAGCATGGCGATGAAGAAGACCTCCGGTGGCGATTCCCCTCTCTGGCAGGGTGCCGGGAAGAGCTTCTGGACCCTCCCGATCTCGGATCGACGGCGGCGGCGGATCGCAATGTATTCTGGAAAAGTGATCGGGGTCTTTCAGTTTTTCCTGTCGGGGGGTCTTTATAGGCGAAGGGGCAGCGTCAGAAGTGGGCCAGGGTGGCCTCACCAACAGGGGGCGCGGGCCAGGGGCAGGCCACGCCACCCTATGGTGTGGCCGCCCTGTGGCCCCTCTCCGTCTCCTCTTCGGTTCTCTGGAAGCTTCGGTAAATTTCTGGATGTTCGGCTTTTGTTTCGTCCAATTCCGAGAATATTTCCTATGTAACTTTTCTGAAACACAAAAATAGCAGAAAACAGGGAACTGGCACTGTGGCATCTCGTTAATAGGTTAGTTCCGGAAAATGCATAAAAATGCCATGAAGTGTAACGAAACACTAAGCAAATGGTGTAAAAACAAGCATGGAGCATCAAAAATTATAGATACGTTTGAGACGTATCAGCATCCCCAAGCTTAACTCCTGCTCGTCCTCGAGTAGGTAAGTGATAATAAAAGAAATAATTTTTGAGGTGACATGCACCTACACAATCTTGATCATATATGTAAGCGTTGTGCGCTGGGATCAAAAGAACTTAAAACATGGGCATGAAAGACATAATCTTGATAGAAGAAACTTAGCAACCATGTTATAACATGAAAATGAACACAAACAAAAGATCATGAAAATGAAACAATGAAAGTCAAACGTGTGTTCAAATCATATGGAAAAATATACAAATGGTTTTCAGCTTGTCCTTCATGAGATAGCAAAACATAAATGCATAGGACACCTTCAAGTTTA
Organism: Dactylis glomerata; assembly: GCA_007115705.1. Taxonomy (NCBI): domain Eukaryota; kingdom Viridiplantae; phylum Streptophyta; class Magnoliopsida; order Poales; family Poaceae; genus Dactylis; species Dactylis glomerata. The sequence goes on along the minus strand of QXEO01000596.1, from coordinate 165,616 downwards.
AGAGGGCGACTAGATACAAATAATTTAAGAACAAGTGAAACCAACAATATGAATCAATCAATGAAAACTTTGGGACAATGCACATTATACTCCGAATGACAACTATGCTCTCTTAGATGGTGCATAAAGATAGAAGGTGGTGACTCAACATAAAGGTAAAAGAAAGGCCTTTCACGGAGGGAAGCAGTGATTGCAAGTTTTATAAACCTTCAAAAATTATGGTACTTACCGGCTTTGAGCTCTCATTGCCCCCATCATAGGCATCTTGAATGGTTAAAGTTAATGCAAATACACTTATGATGCATATGCTTGACAAATCATAAGTTGAAAACCTCGTGTCCCGTGAAGTACGAATACCCAAACCTCATGCTACTCGACTTATAGTCCCAAGCAAGCTCTTGTCATTGTAAGTATACATGTATCATCGAGAACCGCCAATGGGGTACCTCCGTGCCCGATGACATGGAACAAGCCCACATCAAAATGACAGGACAAACAGACAATGAACACCTCGGCATCTCTTTTATTTACCATTGGTATAGCTTTTTATTGTGAGATGCATCGTCAAATGTTCACTATGGGCATGCTGTAAATTTCCACCATGAATTATGCATGGCTTAGATTAGCGGCCCAGGCGTTTCTCTAACATATATACAAACTCCATGATCCCGCAAGATTCCCAACTTATTTCACATCGTGAGTATCCATAAACAAAAGATCACGATATCAACTAAAATAAAAGATAGTGCAATGTTGAAAGCTTGCCCCATGATGGCATGGCTGGGCTAATTTCCAACTTACAACTTGCAAGCATAACAACTCAACATAAGAGCGACACAATGTCAAATTTTTAAGAACGAGAAAAGTAAAGTATGCCATCAGGTTCGTGAGAGCTTTACTGACCAATTTTCGCATAACACCAAAAAGAGTTTAATTTGAAGGATAGATAAAAGCAAGTCAAATGTACTTTGGAAAAGCAAATTGCTAATAGGTATGTATGATGGACACTTTTGGAACAACTTGGTTTTTAGGAGTTGGATGCACGAGTAGAGCTCATACTCAGTACAAAATGAGGGCTAGCAAAAGACTGGGAGCGACCAACTAAGAGAGCAATAACGGCCATAATCATGCATAGCGACAAAGCGACATTAAAAGAAGCATAAGATGGTATCAAAAGTCAAAAACTAAATGATCATAGAGGCAATGGAGACTTTGTATGAGTCTAACATGTGTAAGCACGCACCAAGTCAACCCAAATAAAGCATCAAGGAGAAAACCAAAATAATGCTTCCAAATAATTAAAACAACGCATGATTTTTTCAAAGGCTCATTAAGCAATCTCAGTCATTTGAGACAAGTCATGCTATAGAAAAACCACTAAGCATACTATCAAAAAGACATCAAGCATGACATGCAAAAGCCTAGGCCGCAGTCTACACAAGCTCCTTATTGTACCACTTTTTTTTTGCATAAAGCTTTTTCTCTTTTCCAACACCATTCGAACTTTTTGAAACAACTCTTTTGATGAAAACCAACATGGACCAGAGGTCAAAATACACCTTGATGCAAATATATAACAAGATCTGAACACAAATCAAGGCGAAAAACGAAAACTAAACGCAGTAGCAGAAAAAGAGAACACTCGTTGAAACGATAAGAGTGAAAAACAGAGTGTTCTTGGCAAATGAAAAGCAAGGCAACTTCTCCAAAAGAAATTTTTGGGGTCCAACCATTTATTGCAGCAAACAAAACTAAACAAAATGAAAACTAAAAACAACTGACGCTCCAAGAAAAACGCATAATGCATGAAGCAATAAAAATATAGTATGTTGAAAGGTGACCTGATTTTTGCCGATGAAGAAGGGGTGCCTCGGGGGCATCCCCAAGCTTTGACGCTTGTAACTCTTGGATATTTCTTGGGGTGACATGGGCATACCCAAGATTGAGCTTTTGTCCATTCTTCAACTCATCTCATCATTCTCCAATCCCTACACTTGAAAACTTCCTTCATACAAAACTAAACACAATTCTATTAGCAACATTAGTGTAAGCATAACATTGAATCAACCCTTTTTGCTTCAGGTTTCAACTCAAAACCACCACATATAAAGCATATACTACTGTAGCAACTTCCCCAAAAGTTCCGTGATCAAAAGAACTCAAAAAGAAAGCGATAAAGCGGCAAACACAAATATTGGCAGAAATCTGTCAAAACAGAACAGCTCGCAAAGGTCGAATTTTTAGAGGGTTTTCTGTTGCTCAACTCAAAAAGTGTATAACTAATGAAAGTTTGGATATAAGCTGGGGCATATGCACAAGAAATCGCAGGTCCAAAAGATATACTGAGAATTTTCAAGAATTTTTACGGTGCAGCGTCGAAATCTGTTTCAGGACAGCAACATCCCCAAATCTTACCTCACTCAAATTAGAGGCTTCTCTTGGCATAAAAACAAAATAAAAATGATAAGGAGCGGTTATTACAGTAGTAATAACTTTCAAGACTCAAATAAAAGAAAAAGTACTGAAAGTAAAAACATTGGGTTATCTCCCAAGAGTGCTTTTCTTTAATGCCTTTGAGCTAGGCGCAGAAAGTGCGAATCAAGTAATATCAAGTGATGAAGCATCAAGCTCATAATTTGCTCTAATAATAGAGTCAAAAAGTAATTTCTTCTCTTTCTAGGGAAGTGTTCCATACCTTTCTTGAGTGGAAATTGATATTTGATGGTGCCTTCCCTCATATCAATGATGGCACCTACAGTTTGAAGGAAGGGTCTTCCCAAAATAATAGGACATGAAGCATTACATTGAACATCCATGACAAGAAAATCAACGGGAACAAGGTTATTGTTAACCATAATAAGAACATCATTAATCCTTCCCAAAGGTTTCTTCTTAGCAACATCAGAAATAGGACCATCATAATAACACTTTTCAAGCGGTGGTAAATTAAGCATGTCATAAATTTTTCTAGGCATGATAGAAATACTAGCACCTAGATCACATAAAGCATGGCAATCAAAACCATTAACATGCATATCAATGATGGATTCCCACCCATCTTCTAACTTCTTGGGAATAGAAGCTTTTTTGCTTTAACTTTTCATCCCTAATTTTCATGAGAGCATTGGTAATATGCTTAGTAAAAGCAACATTTAAGGAACTAGCATTGGGAGTCAAAGCAGGCTTTTGCAAGAACAAAATAACTTCAGATATATTGCAGCCATCAACATCAAAATCATTAAAGGAAATAGAGCTATCATCTTCTACACTCCAAAAAAATTTAGCACTCTTTTGAGAAAAAGTTTTAGCTGTTTTAGGCTTTTTAACACTAGGAGTAGGAGTTTTCTCTACACCAATCAAAGTAAGAGGATTGCTAGCATTTGGAATAACATCATTAGAGGTAGTAATGGTACATACCTTCATCTTTATAGCCATCTCATCTTCTCTTTCCCAACTGACATGTAATTCTGCTAGCATCCTAATATTTTCATCAATTCTAACTTGGATAGCATTAGCAGTAGCAAAAGAATCAGGCTTAGCGGACATTCTGTTAACCAAAGAAGATTGCGCATTAGACAAAGTCGAAATATCGGTTTCAGCTTTGGAAACCTTAGCTTGCAACTCAAGAATAGCCTTGTTTAAATTTTCAAGTTGATGACTAATAGTCCTCAACAGAGCTGATTGCTCCTCTATAGTCTTGGTGAAAGCCCTGTTCTGCTCATATTGCGCCTGCATAAAATTCTTGGTAGCCTTTTCAAGTTCAATTTTTTTTCTTCACTAGGCATTTTAGGTCTACCAAGATAGCTATTATCACCATTAGAAGGAAACGGCCTATAATTGTTACTAGCAAAATTGTTCCTATAAGCATTATTGTTGAAATTATTATTTCTAATGAAGTTTACATCAACATGCTCTTCTTGAGCAACCAAAGAGGCCAAAGGAACATTATTAGGATCTACATGAGTCCTATCATTAGAAAGCATAAGCATAATAGCATCAATCTTATCACTCAAGGAAGAGGTTTCCTTAACAGAATTTACTTTCTTACCTTGTGGAGCTCTCTCGGTGTGCCATTCAGAGTAATTTACCATCATATTGTCGAGAAGCTTTGTTGCGGCGCCCAAGGTAAGGGACATAAAAGTGCCTCCAGCAGCTGAATCAAGTAAGTTCCTTGAAGAAAAATTCAAACCTGCATAAAAAGTTTGAACAATCATCCAAGTAGTCAGTTCATGAGTGGGACAATTCTTTATCATAGATTTCATTCTTTCCCAAGCTTGAGCAACATGTTCATTATCAAACTGACTAAACTTCATAATATTGCTACGCAAAGCTATAATCTTAGCAGGAGGATAGTATCTACCAATAAAAGCATCCTTACACTTAGCCCATGAATTAATACTATTTTTAGGCAAAGACAGCAACCAATCCTTAGCTTTTCATCTCAAAGAAAAAGGAAACAACTTAAGCTTAATAATATCACTCTCCACATCCTTATATTTCTGTATCTCACATAGCTCAACAAAATTGTTGAGATGAGCTGCAGCATAATCAGTACTAGCACCAGAAAATTGCTCTTTCATAACAAGGTTCAACAAAGCAGGCTTAATCTCATAAAAATTTGCAGCAGGAGCAGGTGGCGCAATAGGAGTGCAGATAAAATCACTATTATTAGTGCTAGTAAAGTCACACAAGTTGGTGTTTTCAGGAGTAGCCATTCTAGCAAAACTAAAAGCAGACAAGTAAAAACAACTATAAAGGTACTAATTTTTTTTGTGTTTTTGATAAAACGATGCAAGTAAAAATAAAGTAAAGCAAAACTTAAAACAAAGTAAAGGATGTGCGTGCGAAACTCTCCTTGCAGAAGTCTTCTTTTTCTCCGGCAACGGCGCCAGAAAACTTGTTGGTGGCGCGGTGATGATAATGCTTGATTGCGTTTCTTGATGAAGTAAAATAACCGGCTAGTTGGAAACCCCAAGAGAAGGTTTGATGAATATAGCAGCAAGTTTTCCCTCAGTTATGAAACCAAGGTAGTCAATCCAGTAGGAAAAAGACAATACTCCAGAAGGTGATGCTTGCTAGCCTAGTGACACTCCAACAAGGGCGTCGTTAACGATTTCTTGTTAGCGTGTCTTCAACTAGTAGCAACGTGGAACCTGCACACAACACAACCAAATATTTTGTTCCCAACTTACGATGAGGTTGTCAATCTCACCGGTTTGCTTGAAACAAAGGGTATGAGCGTATCGAGTGGAAAGCAATAGTAATATGCGAGTAAAGTAAACAGTGCGAGTAAAGTAAACAGGTGATAGCAATATAATGGAAATAGGACCGGGGTCCACAGTTCACTAGTGGTGTCTCTCCATAAGATAAAATAACACATGCTGGGTAAACAAATTACAGTTGGGAAATTGATAGAATAAAGACAACGTGCATATGTCGAGAGGATCACTATGAGATTTACTCTGGGCATTACAACAAGATACATAGACCGTCATCCAACTGCATCTATGACTAATAATCCACTTGTGGCGAATCAATCCGAGAACTCCACAAGTATTAAGTTGCGAACAACAGATAACTGCATTAAGCAAAGTGTGTAATGTAAACAAAGCATATGCCCTTGAGCATATGAATGTTGTTTTCTCCCTAGTGGCAACATCACATCTACAACCTTAGAGGTTTCTGTCACTCCCCCAGATTAAATAGAGGCATGAACCCACTATCGAGCATAAATACCCCCTCTTGGAGTCACTAGCAACTACTCGGCCAAGATAGCTACTAACAACGGAGAGCATGCAAGATCATAAACAACATAGAGATAACATAAGATAATATTCAGCACATCAACTCAATCATAACACCAATATTCATCAGATCCCAACAAACACAACATGTAGAATTACATAACGGTGATCTCGATCATGTAAGGCAGCTCACGAGATCTAAACATGAAGCACATGGTGGAGAAGACAACCAACTAGCTACTGCTATGGACCCATAGTCCAAGGTAGACTACTCACTCATCGCGCCGGAGGCAAGCATGGCGATGAAGAAGACCTCCGGTGGCAATTCCCCTCTCCGGTAGGGTGCCGGGAAGAGCTTCTGGACCCTCCTGATCTCGGATCGACGGCGGCGGTGGATCGCGATGTATTCTGAAAAAGTGATCGGGGTCTTTTGGTTTTTCCCGTCGGGGGGTCTTTATAGGTGAAGGGGCAACGTCAGAAGTGGGCCAGGGTGGCCTTACCACCAGGGGGCGCGGGCCAGGGGCAGGCCGCGCCACCCTGTGGTGTGGCCACCCTGTGGCCCCTCTCCGTCTCCTCTTCGGTTCTCTGGAAGCTTCGGTAAATTTCTGGATGTTCGGCTTTTGTTTCGTCCAATTCCGAGAATATTTCCTGTGTAACTTTTCTGAAACACAAAAATAGCAGAAAACAGGGAACTGGCACTGTGGCATCTCGTTAATAGGTTAGTTCCGGAAAATGCATAAAAATGCCATGAAGTGTAACGAAACACTAAGCAAATGGTGTAAAAACAAGCATGGAGCATCAAAAATTATAGATACGTTTGAGACGTATCAACCATGGCCGCAAAACGCTGATATATGGAAAGCACCTCACTGCGAGAACACATAAAATACAACCAAGTGTACCGGGAAAAATCATCTATAAATAGAATATAGTATCGATGGCCCCCTTTCAAAGCGAAAGGAGCCGGACCCCAAACATCAAAATGAACTAAATCAAAAGGACGCTGAGAAACAGACATACTGGTAGGATAGGGTAACGGAATCTGTTTGCCTAACCTACAGCCCTGACAGTTTAAAGACACATCTCCTGAGACAGACCCCAGAAGACCACGATGAACTAATGACGAGAGGCGATGATGATGCCACTGCTGAAAAGAGCCGGTGACGGAGGCGACGACCGCAGGAGAGCTGGCAGGTGAGGTGGCAGCGGAAGGAACATGAAGCCAGTCTAACTCCCAAAGTCCCGAAGAGTCACGACGGTGAGGGCCAGCTCCAACCAGGGCCTGTGTGTGATGATCCTGAATATCATAAGAATCAGCGTCAAGAATGACGCGAAAACCAGAATCAGTGAGCTGACCAGCAGAAAACAAGTTCATCTTAAGACGAGGAACATGAGAAATATTAGGAACAGAAAAGGAGAAAATAGAAAGGGTGCCTCGGCTAGAAATAGGGAGAGAGGTACAATCAGCAGTGAGAACACGAACAAGATAAATGAGAGAGCGAAAAGCGGACGGAATAGAAGAATCAGAAGTCATATGGAAGGAAGCTCCAGAATCCAGATACCACGGGGACGTACCTGACTATGTAGAAGGTGGTGGTCGCGCAGTGCCAGGAGAATCAGTCACAGAACCAGCAGTACCCATCGAAGGAGAACCTATAGCGGCGAGCAGACTGCGAAGACGACTGATAATATCCTGATCAGTGAGGACAACTGCAGAAGAGCCTGATGAACCAGAAGGCACACAAGCCTGGTGCTGTAGACGCAAACTGGGATCCCTCGTATAACAGGTGGACGAAGTGTGACCATCCCTGTTGCAGTAGGTGCAGTGGCGAAGAGGACGACGACCCTGACCACGATGCTGCTGGTGCTGACTCTGATGCTGACTCTGGCCCTGACCCTGAGGAGTGGGCAAGATCGGCGGAGCTGGCGACCGCAACTGCGTCGGGGCAGGCGACGGAGGAGGACCACGAGCATCAAGCACAGAAGGAACCTCAAGAAAACTAGCACCACGGAGGCGAGTCTCCTCAGCCCAAAGCTCAGACAGCACCTCAGAAATCGGAACACGACCACAAGCAAGCAGCTGAGCACGGCGGGGCTCGAACTCCTTGCGGAGCTGAGATAAGAACTCATAGACACGCTGAAACTCCATGTCCGAGCGCACCGTCCGACAACACGGGCAGGTGCCACAAATCACAGTGCAAAGAGAGTCAAGCTGACGCCAGATAGCAGAACTCTGAGTGTAGAACTCATTAATAGTAGAATCACCCTGCTGAAGAGCATGCTCCTGACGAACCACAGACAGATAAAGAGCATCCCCGGATGGCTGATAGCGCTGACAAAGATGAGCCCACATGTCAGCAACAGTAGGAAGACCCATAAACTCAGAGGCAAACTGTGGCAGAACACTAGAAGTGAGAACAGCTGCAGCACGAGCATCCTCATCCATCCACTGAGTGTAGGATGTCAGATCCAGCCGATAGGTCTCAAGGGCACTAGAGTACTACTGAAACTTCAGCTCATACGCAGCAACAACACTCCTATCAGCACTCTCAGCAGCATCCTTGTTAGCCTGAGTAGCATCATCACCAAGAACAGGTGGCGTCGGCGGAATAGGAGCTAGAGGAGCAGTGGGGCACGGCGGATAGGAGACCTCGTTGGAGAGCATGCCCCATAGACGGAGACCGCGCATGTGAACGCGCATATAGGCAGCGAAATTAGGGTAATTCGCGTCATCAAAAATCACCGGGCAGCGAGGAATCACAACATAGCCCGATGAGGAAGACATATCTCTCTCTCTCTCTCTCTCTATTTTTGCACTCGATCTGTATCTGTGGTCAATTCACCGAACACACAGAGGACAACCGATTCTAGCCGGGATCCCAGCAGTGACGGCCCACGACGGCCCGGCGATGGTCAAGCCGGTCAGGGGCGACCAATTCCCGAGGTCGGAGGTGGCCGATCCAAGCGGGGGCGACCGATCCAAGCAGGGGCGACCGATCCAAGCGGGGGGCAGCCAATCCAAGAAGGGGTAGACGATTCCTGAGGTCGGCCGAGATGCGGACGATGGCCCCCTTCGAACGATTCCCGAGGTCGGGCCGGGAGGAGACGGAGACGGAGATGGGGCGGAGACGGGGCGGGGACGGGGCGGGGCCAAACGACGGGAGGCCACCAAGGAGACGGGGCGGGGCCAGACGACGGGCGGCCACCAAGGAGAGGCGGGGCCGTAACGGGAGACCGACGGTGGCGCTCCAAGGACGATCGGGAGAAGGCCGACGACAGCGCTGTGAGATAGGTCACGGACAGGCGAAGGACGGTGGGTGTGGGAACCCTACCTGCTCTGATACCATGTTAGGAATAGACAACTTAGTATTCCACAGGGCCAAAGGCCACAGATATAGTACATGTACAGGTGTGCAAATATGCAGAAAACCCTCTAACAAGTGGGGAAACTACAATATACAAATATACATCTAACAGAATCGTTCTGGATGCCATCAAGGTAGACGGTGTTAGGGCTCTTGTCGCGTCGTCAAGGAAGCAGATGCCGAGGCGGCTGCCTTATGCGCAGTGGGCAGCGCGAACTCTCCGGCTGGTGGCATGATGTCTCGGTTGCGTGGCCGGTGATGGTTGGTCCGACACGTGGGACCCTCTAGCGTAGCCGTGTATGATATAAAGGTTATATGATTGGTCTTGATCCGCTGCTTGTCGCCCCACACATATGTGGCTGTCCCTGGTCTTCGTTGGTTTATTAGGTAGGTCGAGGTGTGTTGGGGGTTCTGGGAGAACGCCTTGGCCGATGACGACCACACCAGCAACGATACCTGTGGGCATCATCTTCCTCGCTAGAGGTGTCGCTGAGGTACCCCTCCCACTCCTTTGCTTACTAGGTGAAAACTTAGTCCCCTCTCAAAATGGGAGGTGGCAACGCATCGATTTGTGTCCCTTCTAAGAGGCACTGCTTTGGGAACATTGTGCTGGTTCATGTTTGGTAGGCTCACGACGGTTGAATCTCTCCTCTAGCGGGGTCCTTCTCTACTGTTACCTCGATATGTGTGGGTGTGCGCGCGCAAAATTTCATTATAAAATGTACGTTTGTCATAGCTAAAATCACTTGCAATATGTCTCAAATTTCCAATTCATATGCATGACACGGATATTCATATTTGCTTCGGTGCAATACTTATACACATCAACACCCCCACTCACGTGTGACGAATCAAGGGAGAAGAGCAGCTGCGGCCAGGACGGGAACCGGCGAAACAGAGGCCAGGGCGAACTGGCGGCGACGGTCACGGGAAAAGTCAACACGTGGACACAAAGGAGGTAACATCAATTTTTTACAATAAATTGCGAAAACCAAGACTCGAATTCGAGAACCTGCTCTGATACCATGTTAAGCTTCATGCACTAGCCAACGCAACCAAAAATCTGAACTGATGAAAAGGACTAGTATAATTCACTTATACACATTAACAAATACAATCTCAGCCACTAATGAGTTTTTAGTTTGGGGGAGGGGTGCACCGAAGAAAACCTCTTTTTTGTTATTCTGAAGGCTTTACATACTGAATTTTCCTCGATTCTTTCATAATTATTATCAAGAAACTCATGACTCATCGAAACTGAAATGAAAGCACGCGTTCAATAATTATTTTGTTGATTGAGGCGGGTGCCCCTCGGCCCGACCTCGGCTTTGACTTGAGCCGGTTGCTGTCCCATGCCTGGCTGTCTGAAAGCGAAGCCGCAAGTGGCCGCAATGGACTCCAGCTAGCAGTGCTGGTCATTAGCCCGTCATCGCCTACTTCCCGTCCATGATCCGTCCAATCAACTGCTTCTTCAGTATCTTAATCAGACACGCTTAAGCTAGCTAATCACCGCTTGCTTCCGTCCATCTGATTCTGCTCTGCCTTGCCTGCCTACTCCACCGATTAGCTAAACCAAATGAATTTTCTTCGAGGGAGGGTATAAGAGTGGTCGCGGTCGTCGTCTTCCTCCCCCCTCGTCTTCTTTCTATTCTCTCCCTCTAGCTTACTACTCCTACTAGTAGCAGGCGGCGCTTTTCTCTTCTTGTCCCGTTGATTAATTCGGCGTGCGGCTGCGGCCGGCGGAGATGGAGATCACAGATGGGTCGCCTGCAGCGAGCCGGGTTCCGGAGTGCTCGGCCAGTCAACGAGGAGGAGGTGCCTGTAGCCTAGCTCTGCTATAGTGCTCGACCGATCTGCTGCTTCTTGGCCCTCTTGGGAGGCGTACGAGCTAGCTCGCAAGGACAGGTGAAGCTCAATTTCTTCTCAATTATTTATGAAGTGAGTATTTGTATGTGTGTTGGTTAGTTCAGATTTTAGATATAGGTAGTGACCTGGATCAGTGGATGTGAGCTGGAGATTCTTGGGATCTGCGTTAGTTTTTTTTCATAGAGGAGATCACTGTAGATTGTAGAACAAAACAAAAGGAGCTAGAGAAAGAAGAAGGATCAAGATAAGATAAGAAGGGGCCCCAATCCCCATTAGCACATGACAGTTCTTGCCTCACTTTTGTTCCTTCTTTTAACGGTGGTCTCTTATTATCCTTCCACTTCATTTTTCACCTTTGGGAGGGAAAGACTGGCCTTTGCCTTCTTTGTTTACCTTCCTAGCATATCCTATCCTTCAGTTCAAGTAAGAAAGCCCCCCGAATCTTGTCACATAAATTAGGACGGAATTTCGCAATCTAGTATACATACCCTGATATGATGATCTTAACTAATTTTACAAATAGTTTTCTTTGATTGATTTATCAATCTATGCATTACAATTTACATACACGAGGGAAATATTCTACTACTAGTAAGCAAAGTTGACAATCCAAGAAAGCGAGTGGCTGTTCTTGATCACCTCCACGCGCGCGTATTGATCCATGGATTGGGTTAGAACACAGAACATGGAAGGAGAGCCGGTTCGATGGCGATGGCGATATCAGTACCGGGACCTGGCCTTGGAGTTGCAGGTGAAGTTGAGCGCCGTGCCGTTGGGCCAGAAGAAGCGGATCTGGCAGGCGAGGCGCGTCCAGTACTTGACGGACACGAGCCCGGCCACCTTGAACCGCGTCCTCGCCTGCCCGTCCACCCGGAACGGCACCACGCCGCGGTTCAGTGAGGCCTCCATGGCGGTGCGCCCGGCGCGGTCGAGCGGCACGGCGGACGACGGCGCCACGTAGCCCAGCGGCAGCGTTCCCTTTGGCGGCACCACGAACGGGTCGGCGCGCAGGATCGCGATCACCGTGTCGTTGAAGCTCAGCCTCAGCTCCATCTGCGAGAAGGACACGGCGGCGTGGCGGTTCACGTTGGCGGCGACGACGTCCAGGGAGAGCTGCGCGTCGTCGAGCACCCCTTGCTGGTCGTACTCCAGGGTGTCCAGCCGCGCCGACATCACGGCGAGGTACGGCGCCCTGGGCTGCAGCACGAGCACCACCAGGAGCACAGCGACGGCCCCCAGCAGCACTAGGATAGCAAGCACCGTGAACACCACCGCCATCGTCCACCGTAGACAGCCGGACCGGTCCGCCCTGCGCCACTCCGGGTGACGCAGGTGCTGATGGTGGTAGCCATGTCGGCCGTTGTGCTCGCCGCCGTGGTGCATTGGGAGCTGCTGCTGCTGCAAAGAAGCAGCATTAGAGAAGGAGGCGAGCCGGGGTGGTCTGGGAGGCGAATGCCACGGTCTTATGTCCTCGTCGACCCCCGGCGACGTTGGCTTGCCCGGCGAAGGAGGACTACTAGGAGTCCTCTCTCGTTGGTGGAGCACCACGCCGCCGGGCAGAGGTTTGGTATCCCCTCTCTGCAAGCTCATACTGTTGCTGTAAGTAGTAAGTATGATTCAGGAAGCATCCTCGTGATGCCTTGGCTGGACAAAGCTTTGGTTCTCGGCTAAACAAATGGAAGCAAGGGAGAATGCTGATGCTGGGGTACCTCACCTCACCTCACCGGCACTGTCCAGGCTTTTAGCTAGTGCAGCTCCAGGTTCAAAATTTCAGATAGCCCTGTGCTCCGATGATAACCTCCCTCTACAGTGAGCTGGCATGCCAATGCCATTCCCAAGCACTCGATTCCATCATTGTAAAGCACCAGATGCTTCTTTTTTCTTCACCTTTTAGTTCTTTAAGCTAAGGGTGTTGGGTGAGTGAGCCCGTCTAGCAGTGCCTGCACTAGTGGTCTGTCAAACAAAGGGGGAATATGCTGGATCAGCATTCATTTTTCTTCAATTGTGTCAAGGATCCGTGAGAAGGAAAGGCGAGTACTATCGAGGCACTGCGACGACTGTCGAACACATTGTTGCCAAAAAAATCATTTGAAAAAGTTTCAGTCCCTATGCTAAGCTGGAACTGAAGAAAATGGGCCAACCGAGATTTGAAGAGTAGGAAATGCAAAATTCCACCTTTCTTTTGTTCAGTAATTCTCAAGTGATAGAGATACTACTATTTTTTTCTCTTTGAAGGGAAACTATAATAAGATTCATACATTGTAAACACGATCCTAGGTGTTGGTTATTTTAAAATGTGCAATTGCTCAATTGCACATTTCTGCAACTATTTTGCAACTTAATTTTTTTGTGGTCAGGCTTCATAGATGTGGTCATATCTCATTATTATATCAGGCTACTAATGCTAAAGTTAAGCATGATATATTCTTATAAATTGTAACTTGGTCGAATGCGGAAAAAATTCTCATGGCACCGAGAAATGAGAAATGCTAGTGAAAAAAAGTTGCCTGAAAACAGTATGTAGGCTATGGCACCCGCTTAAACTGATTCATGTCATTTGGAGTCTGTAATGGCATCTCTACTAGTATCATCATCAGCAATGTACTCATTTGTTGCACTTGGTCATATGTTGCTAGTTTAACTGAATGTGCTGCAGATTCCATTTTCTGCAATCGCACCCGCATATTAACTCTGACAACATTCCATGCCAAAATTTTCAGGACAAGCCATGGAAGGGGGAGCCACAGTTAATTTCAAGTGACGCGCGCCATGGATCCCCAGACATTTGTGAGGCTCTCAGTCGGGCAGCTTGGCCTGAGACTCCCCGGTGCAAGCGCCAGAAAGGCTTGCCACTGCGAGATCAGGCTCCGAGGCTTCCCGGTTCAGACAGCGCCGGTGCCTCTGATAAATTCTTCAGAGTTCAGCCTCGCCCCGCACGCGAACGCCGCCGTCTTCTCGCTCGACGAGTCCCACCTCAAGGCGCTGTCGACGCCGGGGTGCTTCTTCCGAGCCCCGGAGCCGTTGCCGTACCTCGAGATCGCCGTGTACGTCGGCGGCCGCGGTGGCAGTGGTGGGTATTTCGCTGCTGTGAGGCGGCAGCTCGTGGGGGCGGTCAGGGTGGAGATCGGGCCGGAGTGGCGCGACGGGAAGCCCGTTCTGCTTCACCATGGCTGGACCGGCGTCGGCAAGGGGCAGCTGCACCTGAAGGTGAAGGTGGAGGCCGACCCCCGGTACGTGTTCCAGTTCGAGGACGAGGTCGCGCTGAACCCGCAGGTTGTGCAGCTCCATGGCAGAGCCAGGCAGCCCATCTTCAGCTGCAAATTCATCCGTGAAGTCAGGCGGTGAGTTAGTGCACCGTTGTGTTCTGAAAGAGCTGTTGAAAACTGAATTTGTTGCTGATGCTTGATGTGTTGGCATGCAGGGCGTCGCAGCCGGATCATCTGGGCGGGCAGTACTGGTCGAGCTCCGGCGGCAGCGGCGAGGCGAAGGAGATAGCCGGCAGGAGGAGGGAGAGGAAGGGCTGGAAGGTGGCCATCCACGACCTGTCCGGCTCCGCTGTGGCCGCGGCCTTCATGGCCACGCCGTTCGTGCCGGCGACCGGCTGCGACACGGTGGCGCGGTCCAACCCCGGGGCGTGGCTCATCGTCCGCGCCGACACGACGGGCTCCTCGGAGAGCTGGCAGCCATGGGGCCGGCTGGAGGCGTGGCGTGAGTGCGCGCAGGCGGGCAAGGAGAGGGACGCCGTGTGCCTCCGGCTCCACCTCCTCCCGGAGCGGCGCGACGCGTGCGTGCTCGTGTCCGAGACGCCCCTGAGCTGCGACAAGGGCGGGGAGTTCTTCATCGACATGGACAGGCAGTCGGCGTCCCCGGATGATCTCGGCACGGCCGAGACGTCGTCGTCGTCGTACTGCGCGGCGAGCATGGCGGATTCTTGCGCGGGCGGCGGGTTTGTGATGAGCTGTAGGGTGCAGGGGGAGGCGGCGAACGTCTGCAGCCCGCCGCTGGTGCACCTGGCCGCGCGACACGTGACGTGCATGGAGGACGCTGCCATGTTTCTCGCGCTCGCGGCCGCCGTCGACCTGAGTGTGAAGGCGTGCCGGCCGTTCCGGAGCAAGCCGGCGACGGCGGCCAAGAAGAAGAAACAACGTGCTGCTGGCTCGTCGTCTCCCGATGATCCTCTCGAGCTCGACATGTAGATTGATCTAGCAGTTCAGGAACCATGGCCACTCTGTAAATCCACATGTTTTTAAACAATCTGGACAGATTCGCTTGTTTGCTGCTGCTTGCGGCTGATCATACAGAAGTTCAGAACTCTGTTGGCACGAAAAACTGCCGCGCAATACTAGAATAATCACCGTGCTTTCGTGACGACGAACGGATGCTATCCTAGCAAAGCAACAAAGATCCCTTCGCTTTCGTGGAGAAGAGACGACCGCTTTTCAGCGCAAAACGGTAAAGATTAAACCAAACCCTAGGGTTGCTAGAGCATGGTAGAGAACAGCGATAAAAGAAAGTACGTAAAAGAAATAGCGAAACAAAGTAGATAGATGTATTATGTAGATTGGATTGGATGCCCTCCCTCAATCGGCCGTGCCCTGTTTATAAGGTGCTGGACTTTGCGTATAGGAAAAGAGTTCTAAAAGCTCGAACCGACTTAGTCCTTCTTTGATTCTGTTATACAATACCTAATCTCTACCTACCAAATATATTTACAAACCTGTACGTGACAGAGTTCCAAACCTGTACGTGACAGATTCCAAATTACAAGCTATCTTTATGTACGTATAAATAAAATTTGGCCCACAGGTAAAGAAATAAAATATCCGGCCATAGTTCATATCTGCTACGACTCGTATCATGTATATACAATTGTAGCTGTTGGCTTGCATCTGAAGCTGCGTTGAACTTCTCAGCTCAAAACTTGTCCTCAATGTCCGCTATCCATGCAAAACCTCACATATTTATCCTGCTAAATAGCTTGCTTCGCTTAATCTACCACTGCTGCATCTGCACTAGAATTTAACCGAAGACAACATTTTGAACCAAACAGCAATTCCAAATTTATGTATCAATCTAGACACATGTAAATTAATTTGGCCTATAAATATATTGTAGCCAAATTACATGCTTAACACATGCCCCCCGTTTTTGGCACAATTATATTGATAAAAAACATGTAACAGTACCTTAGGACGATGTTTGATCACTTCATCGGCCATTTAATTGCTTAGGGCGATGTCTAAAGAAACACATCGGCCAGACCTTCTGTTCTTCTAAAGGCAATGTTCATTGAACACATCGGCCAAATTTTATTAGGGCGATATGAAATAATTTTTTATTACCTTGTGATGACATTGATCACTTCATTAACCATTATTATTCAGGGCAATGTCGAAATAACATATTAGCCAATTCTCAGGCGATATGAATAATATATCGGCCAAATTTTGCTGAGGACGATACTTGAAACAATGTATCGGCCATAGTATCTTCAAACCCCCTGCCACATGCTAGGATAATACTTCTTTAATATTTTTTTCATTTAGAGCTTTGCACAACTTCTCTCCCTGCAAACCCTGTACAAAATATGAATTTTTATGGACAGTCTGTACAACTCTATATAGGTATTCCCAACTTGCCAAATTTTTTATCTTTAGTCCCAATAGGTCGGACACCTTTTAGTGCCAGAAGCAATCTTATAACAAAGTCGGCCAATAAGAACTCACTCTTTTAATGCCGTCACATTTTAATGAGGCAAGTGATGTGTCCCGCATCATAATGTATGTGCTACTAGCTGCTGAACTGCATTAGGACCAGCTAAATCGTGCATAAAGCCTTCTCCACAATGTAGTGCTGATTGCCGATTTGAACTAGAACTAGCTACCGGCTGTACAAGTCTACTAATCAATGAGATGTAGTCAATTTCTATAACAGCTAGCATCGGTCCCTGTAGTATTTTTTCTGCTAGTGTAGTAACCAGATGCTTGCTGGGCTAAGCAATTAGATCTAAATTTCCTTCTCTAGGTATATGGTAGATAGCAAACGTATATAAAGATCCAAACATCGGTCCAAATAATTATTGAGGAGCCCATCAAAACACTGAAATTCACCTTTCATTTTTTGCACCACCATAGACGAATCACCAAAAGCATCTATATACTTTGGCCCCATGTCTAAGCGGACCGATATTTTATAAATAAGATTATTTGGTTAAATTAAAACATTACCGATGCCTTTTCCATCTCTTCAAATCGATTCATTAAAATAAATTTTTCATGGACCAATACTAATTTTGTCACTCTTAACCCTATGATCAACACTAAAATCGGCGATAATTTCACCTCTCATAGCAAGCAGCGATTCATATGTTAAACCATATTTTATTAGCCACCTCTTAATCCTACCACTAAGAATCGGTTGTTGTAACATATATTTGATCACATCGGTTTAGGAAGCTAATACACATGTACTATAAAGTAGATAAGACCAAAACTTGGTACATGCATAATATAAAGATAAAGACAAGAATAAGTTTGCAATAAACACATACCGAGTCTCGGTGTTGAGCAAACGATGATTTAAGTACGCAAGGACGTACTCCTTCCCGCTGTATTCTTGCATGTGTATCGCTCTTTCCAGAATTATAATCTTCGGTACATCTTTGCCTCCACGTCAAGAATCAGAATACATATAGCTAGGTGGGATCTGGCTCGGTGGCTAGGGATGTTGCGATGCGTGTATTGGATGAGGATCTGGTGGAGTCGCCTGTTTCACTCCATCCTTCGACTTCGAAGGAGGTCCTCGTCCAGGATTTCTGGAATGTGATCGGCTTCCCCACGCCGGCGTCGAGATTCTGGGAGAGAGGTTCGGCATCGTCTCCGGCTAACGCAGGTGAGAGTTTTTGTTCTTCTGGTTGCAGGGATCGGGAGGCGGGAGTTCAGGTGGTTTCGGAGGTGATGCCGGCGGCGTTCGCGACTTCGTCTTCAAGGTCTCCTTCGCCTCCTGTGAGCCGTGGCGCCGCAAGATCGCCGCTTGGGATCTGCATGGCCAGACCTCCAAGGATGGGTCCATGGAGGGGGCCTCTGCCACGCCGGAGGATCACTCCTCTCCCGGTCCTTGGGCACTCCATCGACATAGCTGATTGTTCAATGGCTTCGGGAGCGTCTGGCTCGGGTAAGGCTTCGGCTTCGGCAACGGCGAGACGGCAGCAGCAGATGGCGGCTATGCCGGCGATTTCGTCGGGAGGCTCGCTGGCGTTGGATGGGGATCGGGTTCCAGAGGAGGCGGAGGCCGAGGATGTCGTGATGCAAGTTCAAACGCCCGATGATCGCGTGCGGAATCCTAGCGACGTTACCGGGCACGCATGTGATCCTGTCCATCCTCACGGATGGGGGCATCTCGTGCGTCGGTTTCGGTCGTTGTGGATACGTCATCCTAGGGTTTTGTTCGATCAATCATCCGACATCGCAAACGCCTCGGTCCACGCTGCTGTGATGCCGCTAGGATCGCCCTCGTCAACGCCGTCGCTCCTCCCCCTCTCCTCCAACTCCATCGCTTCTGCTTCGTCAGGCTCGTCGTCGACCTCTTGTCCGCCGCCTTCTTTTCCGAGCTATCCGTCTTGTTCGTCGTCGCCGCATCAAGTTTTCTGCGGGAGGTCGTTCGCTGCGGCTGTCCGGGCTGCGCCGATGTCAGGGCAGCGGCCTCCATCGGTGGGTGCTGCAGGTGCGCCGGGGCAGCCTCTCACTCCTGCCGCGCTGGCTGCTATGCAGCAGGGGCCTCGTCAGGCCGCGCCGGTCGTGACGCCGCTGCAAGTCGGGCGTCCTCCTGCTCAGGTGCCAGGAGTTGGCTTTGCCCAACAAGGTGCTGGTGGGCAATACGCTGCGGCCTCGCAGTCGGGTCCTCGCCCCCTTCAGCCCCTGCAACCCCCGTCTCGCCAACCGGGACCGCCGGCGTATATGCCCGCCGTGTATCCCTAGCAGACTATCGGCTATCAACAGACACCGCCATTCTATGCTCCTCCGGTTTTTAATCCTCCAGGTCTATATCAGCAAGCGAATGCTTTTCCGCCCTTTCAAATGCCGGGTGCACCGGTTCCGAATGCTGCTGTGGCCAAGAATAAGCGGAAGAAGAAGAAGAATGGTGGTTCCGCTAATGTGCCTCCACCTTCTTTGACCTTTGAACAGCCACAGATACCTTTTTTACCTCTGGCTGCAGTTCCTCCATCGGGGGGTGGCACTTTTCTGGCTGGTCCTTCCGCTGTTGATCAACTTGTTTCGGTACCTCAGGCTGCGGATGATTCTGATGTGGTGGCATCGAAGCCAGGTAAGTGTTGGAAATGTGCTGTTGACACTCATGCTACCAAAGACTGTAAAGCTCAACACTATTGCCTCGTTTGTGATACTGCGGCTCACCCGACCCTGCGTTGTCCTACGCTGAAGCTCCCTAAGCCGCAAGCTTTTGTCGCTGGTTCCACTTGCGAGGAATCTTTATGTCTGCGGTTGCCTGATAGTGTGTACAAGGCTCATCTTGCTCTGAAAGGATTGCCTACTGCTCTTGTTAAGATTTCTGGTGGTACTGTTTCCGCTGAGGCTGTTCAGAATGTACTGGCTAGAATTTGTCCGCTGAGCTCTAAGTGGAAGTGGGAAGCTATTTCTCATGGTGATGACTCATTTTTAGTGAGTTTTCCTTCTGTCGAGGATCTTCGGAGAATGGATGGTTTCCAGTTAGGGGTGCCTAGCTCCAGTGCACAGATGACTATCAGTATCTGGCAGGCCCAGGATGTCCCACACAGTTTCGAGCTTGAGCCGGTTTGGGTCCACGTCGAGGGTGTGCCACATACTGTCAGACACTTCCTTGGTCTTTGGGCTGTTGGTTCTCTGGTTGGCACGACTCTAGATGTGGACTTGGTTTCCCTCCGCAGCCTCGGGGTGGTGCGTATTCTTGTGGCGATGATGGAACCTAAATATCTTGATAAGCTTAATGATGCTCGAGGTTGTGCTTGTCTAGGAGTGACAGTTTCGATTAAGATGAAGGGTTACGATTTTTTCTTCCACCGTGAGAAACCAGACTTTATTCATGACCCTGGGTGACGAGGGTTAACTCGACAAATGTCCTAGATGAAGGACTTATGATCGGGGGAAGAGCAACGACTAGAGATTCCGGGATCGAGATTGGCACACGATGTACCCAGGTTCACGTCCCCGCGGTGGAGGATCGCTACATCCTGCTAGCAATCTAGTATATGATCACAATGGTGTTTACATGGTGCCGCCGTAGGCGGAATTCTATCTGTCTAATCTATCTTGTATCTCTAATATTGCGTGTCTATGATATTGTAAGTTGTCTATGAGATATCTGATATGCCTCTAGGGGCGCCCTTGCCTGGCTTTATATATGCAACCGGGCTAAGATTTACAAGTGTCCTAGTCGAATACGAATTAGAACCTTCCTTCTTCGTCTCCAAGTCATCTTTGAGTCCTTGTGCTTGTCCACTTCCATAATGGGCCGGACCCGGTATACTAATCCGCGGGTACCCGAAGGGCATACCCACGTTAGTAGCCCCCGAGACTCTACTTGAGTCGCACACTCGGGTTGAGTCTCCAAACTTCAAATCTTTGACTTCTTCAAACTCTTCGATTTCTTCAATCTTCGATTTCTTGAATTTTCGACTTCAATTCTTCGCCTTCCTGAAATCTTCGGGTTCTTGAATCCGCTCTCCCGATGGGAGTGAAATGTTGAGTTTATTTTCGGGTGCTTGCCATCGACAATGGACTCGAAATTTTCTTCCTCGCTCTTCTTCTTGAAGTAATTCTTCACCGTTCTTCTCAAAGTAATTCTTGATCGGGTGCGCGACCAGCGCTCCCGATGGGAGTAGCCCCCGAGGCTATGGTCGGAAACTTGTAGTCGATCATAGGCTCCAATTCTTCTTCTTGTCTTTTTGTCAAATTCTTTCTCAAAATTGTCTTTCTATCGGGTGCGCCGTCAGCGCTCCCGATGGGAGTAGCCCCCGAGTCTATGTTCGGGTGCTTGTAGCCGGGCATAGACTCAAGTTGTACTACTCGAAGATGTTCAGCTGCAAAAAATATGAAAAGTTGTGAAATACTTTGTCTCTCGAAGAAATATTGCGTTTGTAGATTGCGATGATGATGATGTAGTATGTAGTATGTAAAATAAAAACTCGATGTTTTGTTGTGCAATTTTGTTGCTCGTACGTAAGACCCTTTCGTTATCCTGATGCACTTCACGGCTCGATCAACTACTCAGGTCAGACGTAATGTGATGCGTTTGGCGCATTTGAATTTCAAGATACTTGCTAAGCCTTTTCGTTAGCCTGACGCCCAAGATTTTGTGCCTTGCCAACCGTTAGTTGAGCTTCATGCGACTGTAAACTAAATTGACAAGTATTCGACAAGGAACGCCAGCTACTAGGGCTTTCACAATTTTTCGAAGTCAATGATATGCAAGATGATTTTTCATGGCGGAGCCCCCGAGTGTCGGGTGCGGCGAAAGGTAAATAATAATCGATTCTTGGAAGAGGAGAACTTAGCTTTTATCGGGTGCGGCGTGGTCGGCGCGGTGTAGTCGACGATGACGTAGTCGAGTTGTTGTCGTAGAATCACAATCACGATCGGAGGCGAAGTTGTTGTCGAGCCCCCGAGCGCTGTTGGGATCATCGCGTTGCTGATGTCGACGAAATCGTAGGTCTTGAGGATAATTTTCCGCACTCCGGGGCGAGTTGATGTCGAGCCTCGAGCGTTGCCGATAATTTGCGCGAGTGCGCGACGCGAGAGCCCCCGAGCGTGGCAAGTCGCAGTTGACGCAGATGTAGTCGACGATGAAGTAGTCGAAGTATTTTTCCTCCGGGTTGTCCGCGTAGTCTGGTAACGTGCGATTATTATTTTCTTTCTCCATGGAATTTTGACGTGTAGCTCAGCTTGTCCGCGTCGCCAAAAATTCTTTGATTTTTGGTCTCTCCTTCTTCCATAATTGAATCACGTGAACTCATCTTGAAATCGATCCGGATACGGACCAGAATATGCCAAATAACTGCCTTTTTGCGCGTAACAATTTCGTCGAGATAATTAGACCGTGACTGTTCCGGTTTGCTTCTTGGCGTTTAGCCTCCAGACGCTGTATCTTCACGGTGTTTGACCCGCAACTCTTTTTGGCGGCGTCTTTGACGTGAGGGAGAGAAACTCATGGAAAGGTGAAACCGATCCGGTCTGTTTTTCAATTAGTCGACTGCTGCTGAGTGCCGCTGATTTCGACGAGAATTTTTACTGTCAAGCACGTGAAAACAGTCTGCCGCTGGCCGTGCGCATACACGAGTAGTCCAATCTGAATTTCAATGTCGGGACTTGATCCTTGTCATAGCCTTCACGCGGAGGAACTTGCACATGGCAAACTGATTTTGATCATGCCAGAGCTTTCACGCAAGTGGCATCACGATGAGGAAGTGCTTTATGCGGGTAACTGTAGATTGCTTTTTCTTCTTGAAACTTGGACCGTTTGCTTGTCGGTTGATTTCCGTAGACAATTGCTGATTCCGGCGACTTGCTGATTCCGGCGACGAGAAGCCGAAGAATTTCAGATGTGGTGGCCGTCGCTTGGGATTTCGCCTTGATTTTAGTTGAAGTGATCTGGCTGCTGCTGTCGGCAGCCGCAAAACTTGCTGATCTTGTCGATGAAAAATTTGCTGATCTTGTCGATGAAAAACTTGCTGATCTTGTCGATGAAAAAGTTGAAGGATCCCGCCCGGATAACAAAATCCAGTCGCCGCGATCCCCACGGTCGGCGCCAATTGACGAGGGTTAACTCGACAAATGTCCTAGATGAAGGACTTATGATCGGGGGAAGAGCAACGACTAGAGATTCCGGGATCGGAGATTGGCACACGATGTACCCAGGTTCACGTCCCCGCGGTGGAGGATCGCTACATCCTGCTAGCAATCTAGTATATGATCACAATGGTGTTTACATGGTGCCGCCGTAGGCGGAATTCTATCTGTCTAATCTATCTTGTATCTCTAATATTGCGTGTCTATGATATTGTAAGTTGTCTATGAGATATCTGATATGCCTCTAGGGGCGCCCTTGCCTGGCTTTATATATGCAACCGGGCTAAGATTTACAAGTGTCCTAGTCGAATACGAATTAGAACCTTTCTTCTTTGTCTCCAAGTCATCTTCGAGTCATTGTGCTTGTCCACTTCCATAATGGACCGGACCCGGTATACTAATCCGCGGGTACCCGAAGGGCATACCCACGTCACTGGGTTTACTCCTTTCTTCTGGAAGAAAAAGGGAGATGATTCTAGCAATGATGGTCCGGGACCGGATGGTGATGATGTGAATGCTTCTGGCCGTAACTCATCCACTGCGCCTGCTCGCATGGACATTGATAAACCGCAGTCTCCGAATGGTTCATCGCATGGTAAGACTGTTTCTGGAGGCTCCGGTGATGGGTCCATTGTTGGTGGAGTTGGGTTTTTTGCTGTCACGCCTCTTAATCCTAACCCTACAACTCAGCGTGGAAAAGAAATCGTGGCTGCTGCTCGCTCTAAGTCACCTATGATTGCTATGTCTGGGAATATGGCGGCGTCGCCGCTGGTCTCTTTTGTCGGTCAGCATGCTGGTTCCCTACCAGCTTCTTCGGATAGCATGCTATTGAGGCCCATGTCGCGGGAGTCGCAGCGGTCGCAGCTGCCTCGTACGCGGCCGGATTCTAGCCTGCCTGAGGGTCTGGATGGTGGTCTGATTGGAGCTGCGGCTAATACTGCTGGTCCGGACATTTGTGCTGTGGACATGCGCGCTAGGCCGCTTGATGGCCTGCATGGCACTGCTGCTCCTGCGCACACGGTTGGCCTGCATGGCACAACAGCTGACGTACATGCGTATGATGGTCTGCATGCCCCTTCAGCTGCTGTACATGCGGTATGCAGTGAGGCTGCTGCTGTGGCTGTTGGGGCAGTCAACGTCTCTGCTGTGGCTGCTGGGGTGCGCATCGAACGGACTACGCCAGCTTCAAGGTCGACCACTCCGGGTTCTCCTTCCGTCGTCTCGCCGGGCGCCGAGGCAGTACCTTCTTCGCCATTACTGTCTTCGGCAACGGCGGAGGTGCCTTTCTCGAGGGACATTGGGTGTTATACACCCCCGACTTCTCTGACAAGGGCTGCAACTCCAACGCCTGCTCCACCGGTTGTGTCTTGTGCTCCTCCGCCGCGGCGCAGCACCAGACATGCCGTCGCGGATGATGGTTCCGTCGCCACCGACGAGGATACCATGAAGAAGGCGATGCGGCGTAAGGCCGCTATGAACCTCGACTTCAGCGGTATGTCCTCACGTTCCTCTTCCTTTTTGTCTTTGTCTACTCCTGTTTTATCTTCCAAGCTGAATGTAGTCGGTATTAAACTAGGAAAGAATGTTAGTGAAGTTAATTTATCTGCAAACGTTTTGAGGCATATGGAGTATGACCGTTTAACGGTTGACCCTAAGCTTCGAAATGTAGTGGATAACACTGAACTAGATGAAGAGGAAGCGAATGCCACACTGGATGGTCAGCTTCTCTCTAGTCTGGTTGGTGTCGTTTCGGAGATTGACTTGAATAAATCCACGCTAGGTTCTTTATATGAACTTAAAGCCTCTGGTCAAAAATCAAAGAAATCTCCGAATAAGAAATCCTCTAGACGGGGTATAGTTCCAAAAGCAAAAATTGTGTCATAATGAATGGTATGTTCTCGAATAGCAGAGGTCTTGGTGACTTGGCTAAACATTTACATATCTCTCATTGTATTAATGATCACAATTTAGATTTTGTTGCTATTTCGGAAACTGGTAGAAGAGACTTCTCTCAACGTCTGTTAGACCGCCTTTCTGGTGGTGTTGACTTTGAGTGGACGTCGCAGCCACCTCGAGGTAGATCGGGAGGTATTCTACTGGGAGTACGGTCAGACACCATGGAGGTTATTGCTCGGTCGGGTGGAGATTATCATATTAAGCTCCATATCCGTAACAGAGCCGATAACTTCCTTTGGAGTCTGGTTGCTGTTTATGGGGCTGCGCAGGATGAATTTAAGGCCGACTTTCTTCGTGAGATGGTTAACTTAGCAAAGGATAATCCACACCCAATCTTAATTGGGGGGGATTTTAATTTGCTAAGATTCCGACATGAAAAAAGTAAAGGGTGGTTTGACGATCATTGGCCTTTTCTATTCAACGCTGTCATTGACAGCTTGGATTTGTGAGAGGTCTCAATGATTGGAAGACAATTCACCTGGGCTAACAGCCTTCCGGATCCCACATTTGAGAAACTCGATAGGGTACTTATGGATGCTAATTGGGAATCTAAATTTCCCATGGTGTCTGTTCGCGCTCTTGAGCGAATCCAGGGATTTTCAGATCATGCTCCAATACTATTGACTACTGGGATTGCCAAACCGTCTACTAACCATCGTTTCAAGTTCGAGCTTGGCTGGTTAGAACGGGACAGGTTCCATGACATGGTCAAGAAAGTATGGGATAGACCGACTAATGTTGGTTCTCCAATTAAGAGGTGGAATCATAAGATACGTCTTTTACGTACTCACCTCAGTGGATGGGCTCGGCATGTGTCTAGTGCCCTTAAAAAAGAAAAGTTGAGGCTTTCGTCTATCATTGATGACTTGGAAGCCTTAGCTGAGGTAGGCCCCTTATCTACACATGAGATTGAACTCAAAAACCAATCTAATGCAAAGATAGCAAGTCTACTTCGAGAGGAGGAACTCAAATGGTACCAACGCTCTAAGAGCCGTTTTATTCTTGAAGGAGACTCGAATACCCGTTATTTCCATAGTGTCGCCAATGGCAGACACAGGAAGAAACGTATTCATAGTCTCGTTCAAGATGAAGGTACGATTGAGGGATCTGACAACCTAAAAAATTATATTACTAGTTATTACAAGAACCTGTTTGGGGCACCTGAGGAAGGTAACTTCTTTATGGATGAGACCCAAACGGATGATATTCCCCAAGTTTCCGTTGAGGAAAATAATTTTCTTACGGCTGAGTACTCTGAAGAGGAAGTAAGAAAGGCTATTTTCCAAATGGAACACAACAAAGCACCGGGTCCAGATGGTTTCCCAGCAGAGTTTTATCAAACTTTTTGGGATACCATCAAAGGGGATCTTCTAGATTTGTTTAGCTCCCTTCATGCTGGACAATTAGAATTGTTTCGTCTTAATTTCGGTGAGATTGTTTTGTTA
This sequence comes from Dactylis glomerata, assembly GCA_007115705.1. Lineage (NCBI taxonomy): Eukaryota > Viridiplantae > Streptophyta > Magnoliopsida > Poales > Poaceae > Dactylis > Dactylis glomerata. Next base: position 139,403 of record QXEO01000596.1, on the reverse strand, counting down.
CCTAAAGTTAATGAAGCAGAAAAGATCCAGCAATATAGACCAATCTGCCTTCTTAACATTAGTTTCAAAATATTCACGAAAGTGGCCACCTTAAGACTAAACACGGTTGCGGATCATGTAGTTCGGCCGTCTCAAACTGCTTTCATGCAAGGAAGGAATATCCTAGATGGAGTTGTAACCTTGCATGAAACAGTTCACGAACTACATTCGAAAAAGTTGAATGGGGTTATTTTAAAGTTAGATTTTGAAAAGGCTTATGATAAAGTTAAGTGGTCTTTTCTCCAGCAAACACTCAGAATGAAAGGTTTTTCTGATGAGTGGCGTGCTTTGATCAATGCCTTCGTGTCTGGAGGCAGTGTTGCCATCAAAGTCAATGACGACGTTGATACATACTTCCAGACATTAAAAGGTCTGAGGCAGGGTGATCCCTTATCGCCAATGCTATTTAATATAGTGGCTGATATGCTCGCCATTATGATCGAACGCGCAAAGAATGATGGTCTCATTGAAGGAGTTATTCCTCATCTTGTTGATGGAGGATTATCCATTCTTCAATATGCCGACGATACAATTCTTTTTATGGAACATGATCTTGAGAAAGCACAGAATCTGAAACTTATACTTTCAGCTTTCGAGCAACTATCAGGTCTAAAAATTAACTTCCATAAAAGTGAATTGTTTTGTTTTGGTGAGGCTCAAGACGAGGTCGATGCATATGCCGATTTATTCGGATGTGGGCAGGGACAATTTCCTATGCGGTATTTGGGAATTCCGATTCATTATTGGAGACTAACTCTTGCCGAATGGAAACTCGTCGAGGAGAGACTACAAAAACGCCTTAGTAGTTGGAAAGGTAAATTGCTGTCCCTGGGAGGGAGACTGATACTCATTAATTCAGTACTATCTAATATGGTACTTCATATGATTTCATTCTTCCTCTTGCCTAAAGGAGTCTTACATAAACTGGATTATTACCGGTCTAGATTCTTTTGGCAAGGGGACATCGAGAAAAAGAAATACCGATTGGCTAAATGGAGTGTCGTGTGCTCTCCTAAAGACCAGGGTGGGCTTGGTATTCATGATCTTGAGGTCAAAAATACAGCCTTACTGGGGAAGTGGCTATTTAAGCTACTTACTGAGGAGGGGACATGGCAAACCATTCTTAAGAGGAAATACATTGGTCAAAAAGCTGTATCTCAGGTTCTTTGGAAACCGGGGGATTCGCATTTTTGGGCTGGACTCATGGCAACGAAGAAGTTTTTCTTTGGCCTGGGTTCCTTTTCGATTAAGGATGGTTCGGAGATACGGTTCTGGGAAGACAAATGGCTCGGCAATGCCGCTCTTCGGGAACAGTATCCGGCCTTATATAGCATTGTGCGTCACAAAGGTGATACTATCGCTAAAGTATTGGAGACTTCTCCACCAGCTGTGGCGTTTAGAAGGGATTTGTCTGGGCAAAGACTTGTAGCTTGGAATGCCTTACTTCAGCGTTTGGCGAATATCCAACTACAAGATGGCCATGATGAATTTCGATGGAACCTACATGAAAATGGCAAATTTTCAGTAGCTTCCATGTACAATGCTCTTATTTTACCCGATGTGCCAATCGATAAAATTAGTAATGATAAGCTCTGGAAGTTGAAGATTCCATTACGGATAAAGGTATTTGGATGGTACCTACGTAAATGAGTTATTTTAACAAAAGATAATCTTGCAAAGCGGAATTGGCATGGAAGTAAGAAGTGTGTTTTTTGTCATCAGGATGAGACAATTAAACACTTGTTTTTCCATTGTCGTGTCGCTAGATCTATATGGTCAGTCATCCAAGTGGCTTCAACCTTATTTCCACCATGCAGTATTACCAATATATTTGGGAATTGGCTAAATGGAATTGACAATAGGTTTAAAAAGCATATTAGGGTGGGAGCAATTGCCTTTATTTGGTCGCTATGGCTATGTAGAAATGATAAAGTGTTTAATGATAAAAACTCTTCTATTTTGCAGGTTATCTACAGAGTTATTGGTACACTCCGTTTGTGGTCGTCTCTGCAGCGTCCACAGGATCGAGACCTTTATATGGAGGTCTGTGCACGACTGGAAGCTACGGCGAGGGATACTTTTTCCCAACATGGATGACCGCATAGCTTGCGGATTGGTGCTTCTAGCTAGGCGATATTACAATTGCTCAACATGATATGTAATTTTGCCTTCTTTTTCTCAGTTGATACTTGTTTTTGGGCTGTGTGCATCCTAGTTATGCAGAGGCCGGGTGTATGCTTAATGACTATTAAGTAATAAAGCGCTCTTTATCGAAAAAAAAATCTTTGCCTCCACTTAACAGTAGCATCGGTCAAACATAGTATCTCACCGTGTTGCAAATCAACCGATGCTTCTGTCAAAGTGATGCATGACGGAGTATCCTTCTTGATAACATCCCCATCAGGATATGCATCTCTACTATTTTTAGAATTCTGAGCAACAATTGTGTCATCCACATTTCTATTTTCATCTATTATGATGAGCTTCACTTTCCAAGTCATATTTGGAGGCACCATTTGGTCTATCTCGACTGAACCATTTGTCGCACTTCTTCTCAGTGATCTTCTCCATGATTTCCAGTGCTCGCAGCCGCTGCACTCGCCGTTTTTGAGTATGTGTAAGTCCGGCGGGGCACCACTGAGGTCCTGGTTTGGTTCCCGACGTGACAAAAATAATTTTTGTGTCCACCGAATTTCTCGGCTTGTACTGTTGTAGTGCTGCTTTTGGCCAAATCTTCCTTGCCGAGAAAACCCTACGCTGATCAAATACATTACTTGCTTTGATTTTATGGCTGCCTCTATTCCTTGAATCCCAACGTGTAGATGTGCTAATGCTAGACGTGAAACCCATTGGAAGAAATCTCTTTCCTGGACTAATACTTCTCACGACTGAATCGTGCATGCTAGCCGATTCAGTTTTTTGACTCATACTAAAAGATGCAACACGTTTGTAATCCAAAGCTTTCTCTTCTGTACCAACATATTTTCTCTGAATTGAGCCATACCTCACCGCATCAACTTCTGGACTGCAAACAATACCTTCAGCTGTTTGGTATTTACCAATTTTCAAACCACTAGAAGCTTTACCACCAGCTCCAATATATTTTCATGTTGCTTTCCCTGAACTGACTAACAGAAACAAACACTGGCTTACTAGTACTTGAACGTACAACATACTTTTCTGTTCGTGCCTCCATATTCTTCAAATCAGCATGCAAATTAGTACGTTTGGTACAACCATGTATGAGTCCATCACGTGTACCAATATTTCTTGCATGGCTACAGCTACCTTCCTTGCCGTTCTGTAAGCCAAGCTCCGACACTGATTTATTTTGAACCAAATCACCTCCTTTCTGTCGGTGTTGTACACGACTGCTAGATTTAGCTATTTTTGGTTCTCTAGACATCACAACATGATCAGCATCAGATCCTTTTGCATGCTCACTCACCATGGCATTAGTAGATTCATGTCCAGCAGACCTTACAGGCACCCACATACGCTAGCAGCCATTGTTATAATTTCTGTCACCTGCACCGCATCCCTCATGCAGACTGGAAATTCCCGAGATCAGCTTCTTGTCGTTGTCATGAATTACAACAGCCTCATTTGGTCTAACATTCGGGCTGAACCGAGCTCTTTTTTCATACATATCTCTTCTAAACATAGGCCTCGACATAATATATTTCGGACGAAAATAACCTCTTGGTCTTGTACGGTATGATGCCCAATGCTTAAAATCCCGCAAGGAAAACTGTGAATAAATAGGTGGTGGACAACCCCAACATGTTGGCTCCACCGGAAAATAAAGCTGCTGATCATATGAATTTCCTTGCCAGCGCTCATGCCCCCCGGATCGAGAATGAGACCTATGAAGCTTAGCACCTCTAAGCCGACTAAACACGTTGTTGGCCATGCATGAAGTGTACTTGTCCAACAGTTGTTTGCTAGTCGGCTTTGGTCTTAGAGCTGACTTTCTCTTTCTTTCATCGCCTTTCTGCACTTCTACTTCTAGATTTTTTGGCATGATCATCCTCGGTGCAGCATTATTATCAATAATAATATTTTTCCCTTCGGTAGACTCGGTCTGATCCGACCGAATAAGTATTTTCTTGTTGTCAAAATCAATCATGCTGGGAGAGTATGGTGGTTGCACGATCTGAACAATATCTTGCCCCGCCTCTTGATGATTTTCCAACTTTTTGTCTTCCTTCTTTTCGATATCTTGTGCTTCTTCATTTTTACGCTCCTTTTCAACCAAAGATGGTTCGGCTATATTTTCATTTTGTGGAATCTCATCAATTTCTTTGGCACAGAATTCATAGGGCAACATGAAAGCCCCCTTACATCCAGAAAAATCAAGCACCGTTGTTTCTTGCTCAACGAAGCTGGTATCTACCGGGTTGACAAATTCAGTGTGTGTGTCCGAGTTAGCTTTACTCAAATTTAATTCAGCTTGAGCTAAGTCGGTCGTGGAAGACGTGTCAACCATCTTTTGTTGTTTTGACTCAACACATGTATTGTCCAACCCAGCCTTATACGAGTTAGCCATACTGACCAAGTCAACCTTTTTTTGTTGGTTGGCTACCATAGCTCTAACTTCGACAAGCTTTTTTGCAAGATCTTCACAAGATTTTCTATATAAATCAGCCCACTCCTCTGATGATCTCCCCTCGAATCTTTCAGTATTTTTGGGCAATGATAATTGGGTGTTACCAAAATTCTGTAGTTGTTTAGGGGGTGTATCACATGCTACAGTATCAGACAAAGGCACATTAGCTCCTATTGAATTTTCACTTATTCGGCTGTAAGCATTGTGAAGGTGTGTAGCCGAATTAAGATTGTCTGGAGATGCATACGGCGCTGAAAAGTTAGTAACATAAGGTGTAATATATGATGGCTCAGAACAATTGGCCAAATAGCTAGTAGTACCATAGCCAGCCGCGCTGTCCATCGGCATGTGCGAAGGTGAAGCAAAAAATTGCAAGTTATTTGAAGATGAATAAAAGGGTGAAACATTTATTTTGCATATTATTAAAATTTATAACATTAGCCGCTTCATATTGGTTAACTGAGTTCATCACGTTGTTCACCATGGGGCTGCCGATGCATGAGAATTTGAATATACGTGCTGCAAATTGTCAAAATTATAACAAGTTGAAGGATGCAGATTATTTTGAATCGGCGTTTGCACATAGCAAGAATTAGGGCTAGCCGATACAGTACTCATATTAAAGAATCTAGCAACTTCAGCATAAGAATTATTTGCATCTACAATAGAAGATTGAGAATTCATGTTACCCTTGTAGACTGCAGCTTCTTGATGACGCTCTTTACGTAGCAGGAACGGGCCGGAGACCGGTTGATGCTTCGTCCCTAGCGGAGTCGCCAATTGTGTTGGCACGAAAAACTGCCGCGCAACAAACGGATGCTTTCCTAGCAAAGCAACAAAGATCCCCTCGCTTTCGTGGAGGAGAGACGACCGCTTTTCAGCGTAAAACGGTAAAGATTAAACTAAACCCTAGGGTTGCTAGAGCATGGCAGAGAACAGCGATAAAAGAAAGTATGTAAAAGAAATAGCGAAACAAAGTAGATAGATGTATTCTGTAGATTCGATTGGATGCCCTCCCTCAATCGGCCGTGCCCTGTTTATAAGGTGCTGGACTTTGCGTACAGGAAAAGAGTTCTAAAAGCTAGAACCGACTTAGTCCTTCCTTGATTCTGTTATACAATACCTAATCTCTACCTACCAAATATATTTACAAACCTGTACGTGACAGAGTTCCAAACCTGTACGTGACAGATTCCAAATTACAAGCTATCTTTATGTACGTATAAATAAAATTTGGCCCACAGGTAAAGAAATAAAATATCCAGCCATAGTTCATATCTGCTACGACTCGTACCATGTATATGCAATTGTAGCTGTTGGCTTGCATCTGAAGCTGCGTTGAACTTCTCCATACTAGCTCAACGTATTCTGGAATCAGCTCAAAACTTGTCCTCAATGTCCGCTATCCATGCAAAACCTCACATATTTATCCTGCTAAATAGCTTGCTTCGCTTAATCTACCACTGCTGCATCTGCACTAGAATTTAACCGAAGACAACATTTTGAACCAAACAGCAATTCCAAATTTATGTATCAATCTAGACACATGTAAATTAATTTGGCCTATAAATATATTGTAGCCAAATTACACGCTTAACAAACTCTACGCTTTTCTGAATCTGCAGTACAGGCTCGACGATGATTCAGCAACGGCCCCGCAAATCAGCAACCGTGACCGAGCACCACGTTGGGTCCCACGCTACTGTTAAATTTGTTGACGGCAGAGAAATTCGTGGACAGCTGTCGAGCACGTCAGTCATGCTCTTTGACTTGGGCTGACTGGATGGTGGCCCCGCTCCCCTCCGCTACTGTCGGAGAAAACTCCCATGAGACTGAGTCTATTTTTCTCCCAAGGATACACCCATCTATGTGATGTGGCTCCCTTGAGTTCTTTTCTTCTAAGAAAAACTCTCAAAAAATATACCAAAGGTCGGTCCTTTTTTCTAAACCCTAAACCCATTGAAAAATTGCTCCTTTCACATACTCTTCAAAAAAATATTTTGGCAGCTTAAATTAAACAGTCAAAACATAGTATATAGTTATATTAAAAAACAGAAGAGTAACTTCTAAGCCACTTGCTAGTCTAAAAGTCTTAGAGCATCCCAACCACGTTCCCTCAATGGCGTCCGACAATCGCGTCGGATAGGCTATTTGGGGAGCGTCAGCGTCTAGTGCCGCATTTGGGACCCATCATTGCCTAGCCGCGTCGCCCAAATGGCGTCCGAAACCTTTATTTATTTATTTATTTTTGAGATAATTTGAACTACGATTTACACATAAATACAAGTAAATTTATGGTAGTTTGAAATTTAGAATGCAATTTTACAATAAAAATAGAAATAAATTTATGAGTACATTTCAAATAAAACTATCATGATCTAGCCTCTGAATTCCCTTTGAGCCTCCACACATGATCGACGAGATCATTTTGTAGTCTCGTATGAACATCTGCGTCTTGGATTTCTGCGTGCATGACAAGAAAATCAGCAAAATCTACAAGCACATCATGATCAATAGTGGCATGAGGTCCCTGGAAATCATACGATGATTATCGTTGGGGCAATGCCTGTGCTCACTCTCGAGGATCATGTTATGCATGCAAACGCAAGAATTCGTCACCTCCCACATCTGCCTGACACCAAGTGAGAGCGGGATACCTGACAATAAAAAATAAATATTGTGGCACGCCAAATGCCCTCTCGACATATTTCATGCAACTCTCCTGCCGCGTAGCAAAGTGAGATCACACAGGACCTAGAGGAGTGGGAATTCTCTTCACAAATGTCGACCACCTTGGATAGATACCACGGCAAGGTAGTAGCATTTGGTATATTGGTGGTCATTAGTATCATAATTGCAAGGTGGAGCATATCCTTCCACAAGTCTAGCAAACACCAGAGACCGCTGCAGCGCATTGATATCATTATGTGAACCCACCATGCTAAAAAATGAGTGATAAATCTAGAAATCATAATTTGCCACAACTTCGAGCAGCAGCACACTGCAAAACAAATGGAAACATAGACGTATATATGTCTGACACTAATATTTTATTACATAGCATGCCTAAGACCAAGATACCAAAGTACAATAAGTATCGGCAGCCCGTACACCAGCTGGCCCGTTTGTAGGGCCGGCCCATAGGGCATGGGCAGAGGGGTGCTCGCCTTGGGCCCCAAGTAACTAGGGACCAGTCTAGGATTTGTTTGCGTACTCGTATTAGTATACTTTTACTTTTGAGAATAGTTCTAGAAATATGGATGGCGTAAATTACAGCCTACTATATTTTTACTGCAACTCTTCTTACCCAAACTCAAATACTCTAATATTTCTAAATAATTTTTCTCGATGTCACGATTCTCTCCAACCTTCCCAAATGCACGGAATAATACCTCCCCTCATTAAGGAATGCAGAACAACACCATGAATCTATCAAATGTACAAATGTACAGATTGATTAATTTGGAATTATATAATAATATTTTTTATTACAAATACTAATATGTTTAAGTCTTTTGTATGTGACCAAGTGGCGGGGCTTGAAAGATATTGTTGATGGGTCCAAGAACACCAATCATGATTAAACTTTGAGTAATATTTTAAAATGTAACATAAATATTAGAAATATATTTACATAATTTTTTGAAGTATGGGGCCATTGCCCCCATCCTTTCCTAGGAAAGCTCCACCATTGTGAACAAGGGGCCTTAGTGTTGTGTCACCCTAGGGCTCATAAAATCTATGCGCCGGTTGGGATGCCACTGGAGCCTGCGGGGCCGGTTGGGGCGCCGCTAGAGCCTGCGGGGCCGGTTGGGGCGCCGCTAGAGCCTGCGGGGCCGGTTGGGGCGCCGCTGGAGCCTGCTGGACCGGTTGCGGCACCGCTGGAGCCTGCAGGACCGATCGTGCCTCCCTGCCCTCGCTGCCCTATTCTCGTAAGGATGGTAATGGGAAGGCTAGAGCAATATCATACCCATAGCTGTATACTCAATGGGTGTAATATTCTACCCGTAGATGTATCCATTGGTATGAGACTTTACCCATACCCATACCGATGGATACCCATACCCATTGGATACTCGGCGGGTAGATCAAATATACAAAAGGTATTCACAATTTTATATTCACTGATAGCACAATGGGGTAGCTAGGACCTGAAATTTTGGTCATCTTAATTTGGGGAGACGAGGGAAATATAGCTAAGGTTTAATTACAAGAGTAGTTGGGGCTTTAGGCTCCCATCTCATTTGACCGCTATCGACCAACGCTACTGGACTACTCTACTTCTACATGTCAATATAAATGGGCAGGGTATGGGTATACCCACGGGTAGAAAGCTATACACGTGCCCTACCTGTGACTTAACGGGTAAGGTATGGGTATTAGCCATGGATATAAAATTGTGCCCATACCCTACCCATGCGGGTACGGTACCTGCGGGTACCCATACCCATGGGTAATATTGCCATCCTTAATTCTAGAGATACGTGCACACGCTCAAGGACACGAGAGTAGCCTAGGGCGCCGCCTAAGGCTCCGCCGACAGCACCCGCTGAGATGCCGATGACATCACCGGTGGAAAGGGAGTTCCATCATGGTTCACACTATTGGAACTGGATACATACATTATTCTACAACGACGATCTTTTTGTGGAGTGTTCTTGCTTGATGTGTTGGCCTACAAGGCGTCGCAGCCACATCCAGGGCCGTCTCCAATAATTGGGGACCCCTGTGTGAAACTTAAAAGGAGGCCCTAATTTTTTCTAAAAATCACTAAAGCACACATTTGCTTGATCTCCATCGAGCAATCCGGCATGATCTCCATCCTTCCACCGGTATGGCGCCAAGTCCACGACACCTCGTCGTGAAGCCACAGTTAGTATCATGCAACTTACTGTATCGACCATATCACATCACACGCCCCACTGCAAAACAAAGTTAGACGATTCTACTTTATCTTTCGCATGTTTTACGTGGCTTCTAGGACTTTCGCACAAGAACCGTTTCTTACCTACGAACATGAAACCACAACATTGATCAATGGATTGTTTCTTTGATTCTCCATTAAGGGCCCTCTGTTGCAGACGCCATATCCACTATAGTTGGAGAAACAGACACCCGACAAGCCACTTTTATATGGTGCAAGCCGTATGTCAGTCGTGGAACCAGTCTCGCGTGAAACACGTGAAGTCGGTATTTGGGCTGCTTCAATCCAACTATACCACAAATATAAATGAATGCACATGGGAGGGTAACAATGAGAGTATCAACACCCACATATTTCTAAGTGTTCTAATCGTACAAGCATACTACGCATAGATTTGGCTCTGATACCACTATTGGGGTTTGGTGCAAATAACAAAAAAATTATTGCCTATGAAACCCTGAATTGCCCAAGATCTATCTAGGAGTAATGCTATAACGATTAAAGGAGATGCGGAGATGTACCCTCGTAGATCAAATGCGGGGATTACGCTCCCACACAAGTGTTGACGATGAAGATGACGTAGGCGACCTCAAGGTCGTGAAGATCTTGACTCCACGATGCCAGTGCAACAACACCGGCGCAACTACTTAGTGTCGCACGGGCAGCACCCCGTAGTACTTGTACACATACGATGAATGATGACTCCTTCGAGATCTTGGATCCAGCCGAGATTGTGGAAGTAGATCGGTTGGGATCCAATCCGGATTCCCGCAGCACTTCGTTGTGCAGCGATGGAGTCGCCCTCGCTCCAACGCAGCCCTTCGGGGAGACACACAAGAGAGAGAGGGGAGATGGGAGATGCATGGTGGGGAGAGGAGAGTTCATCTAAGGAACTCCCTCAATCTACTTGTGTCAAACTCTCCTCTAGGGGGTCCCTTTATATAGGTGGAGGGATGAGGCACATCACAACCAACTAGCAATATGGGACTAAAGGGAGGGGGCTGGTGCGCCATGGCCAATGGCCTGGCCGTCCACCCCCTTGGGCCCTATTTGGCCCAAACCCAAAACCCTAGGCGCCCCCAAACCCTTATCCAATAAGGGGGGCACCTAGGCCTTATTGGGCTCCCATCTGGGAGGAGCCCATTAAGGTGGGCTGCCTTTATTTAATTAAATAAATAAGTTCTTTAATATTAATTCAATTAATTAACATTATTTACTTATTATTTAATCTCCATTGCTCCGAAAATCCTTCTGGAACCCTCTGAACAACTTTCGGATCTTCGTGGAACTTTTCTGACTTCCTCATGTCAACACTTTGACAATTCCAGATACATCTTAATGTCATCGCACCCTTAAGTGTATTACCCTACGGTTCATGAATACTCCAGACATTACCAAGACTTCTCTCTGGTACATGACCATCAATCGGATCTGGATATCCGTGATGATCCATATGTGTTCACATGAAGGAATTTTGTCATTGAACCATAAACATCGATGTCCTATTCCCTTTGCTTCTGCGATACTTGCAATATTCGAGACTTGATCATCGGTATCTCCATACCTAGTTCAATCTTGTTACTGACATTGCGATTTACTTGCTCTGTGATATTCCATCCCCGTGACCTAGTCACATGTTGCAACATCTGATGAAATCTCACCGAGTGGTCCCAGAGTATCTTTCCATCACGCAAAAGAAAAAAACTGCTCTTGATGCATACGCCTCAACCTACTCCATTGGAAACCCAAGAGACACCTTTTCAGTCACTCAATTTACCGTGTGACGGTTGATGCAATCAATGCTTCCTACAGAAGTAGTGATTAAATATGATCTCACGGTCTAAGGATTAGGTTACAACATTTCTTATTATTGCAACACGAAAACCGTGACACAATCGTGTTACCTAATAATATTGGGTATGTCCATCGTGGCATTTACACAATGGCTTGAACCTCATTATCAATTAGACGTATTTGTCACATGATCCGGAAACTGATCATCAGTTGACCAATGAGCTAGTATAGAGGTTTACTAGGGACTCTTGGTTGTTTAGTACCACACGTGTATCGGTGTTTTCCAACTGACAAAGTTATAGCACAATATTAAACTTATCATGAACTAAATGAAATATGCAAATAAACCCTTTATTATTTTCCTCTAGGGCATATTTCCTTCAGTTTCATGGTATATCAACGGGGTCTTGTCCAACACATTGTTCTCCCCGAACAATCTGCTCTCACTTATTATCGGCAACCTCGTAACAACTTACTTATGCCCATAGTCAGGAAACAAGACTATCGGATAATATGCGAACTAATCTTTGAGGCAAGATTAGGGAACTCTTTGTTGTTTATTATTCCACACGTGTAATTAGGTTTTCCTCCAAATCTCATATTTGGAACCAATATACAGTTATAGCATGAAACATAAACATTAATTATGAACAAAGGTAAATTAATGATACAACTTTATTATTGCCTCTAGGGCATATTCCCATCATCCAATGATTTGGATGTACCCAAGGATTCTAAGTCCTCCTCTTGGTGTTTTCTTTTCTTGTCTCCTTCTGCTCCTTTTGAGCTTCTTGAAGGAGGGAACTGGCTGGACTACTTTCTCTCTGTTGTTTCTTCAACTTCATCCCCGTCCCACCTTTTGGTGGTCTCGGGAGCTTCATCATCCAAAGAATTAGATTCCTCGAGAAGTTCCCCTTCTTCTGGCATAGGAGGGTACAAGGAGAATGATGGGTGACCCTGCGAAATGAAATAAAAACACGGGTTGGATGAGAAAATCTTGAAGACCAATTTCTATTAAGCGTAAAATTTTAGGTTTACTCCATGTACCTTTGGCACAGGTTTGCTTGCGGTAAATGGTTTGACTGGGCGAGGTGGAATTTTATCCTTCCTTCTCAGCTTGGTCAAGGAGCAAATTTGCTTCTGCAGAGTTTCTTCAGAAACTTCTTCTTCCAAAGTCCTTGATTTATCCTTGGCACCATCATAACTCCACATTTGGGAGATTCTAGCTTGTAGCGGCTGGACGTGAATCCAAAGGAAATGTGCAACATTATGCACACCATTCATCTCCTTCTTCACTGCAGTGTTCAACTCTACGACCCGCTTCATCAAGGGCTCCGTTTCTGCGAGTTCTACTTTGGAAATAATCGGGTCCTAGGCCTTTAGCTTCTTCAACTCTTTCTTTGGATCAAATGGTGTCAACCCATACTGCTGCTCCTTGGAGGATTTCTATTCCTTAACATAGAACCATTTGGTCCTCCAGTGCTGAAATGAATCTGCAAAGGGGAATTTGAAGTATTGCACATATGGGCGCACAACAATAATGGCACCACCCACGTCGTGGATCTCCTCTTTGGAGGCATTGCAGTGGAGGTAGAATATCCGCTTCCACAAGCTCCAATGAGGGTTGACACCAAGAAAATCTTCACAGAGCATGATGAAGAACACAATGTGAAGGATGGAATTGGGCATGAGCTGATGAAGCTACACGCCATAGACAAAGAGAAGCCCACGAAGGAATTCGTGGGCAGACAACGATAAGCCACGGTACAAGAAGGAGAGAAATAGTACCCAATGGCCGTCATCCGGACAAGGAATAACCTCATCGCCTAGGATGATCACCTCCATTGATTCTGGGAGGAATCTAGGTTTCCTCGCCTTCGAGATGTCGTTCTTGGTGATGGCAGACCTGGCACATCAGTCCCTCTCTTAGTAGAATGCTTCATCATCGACGGGTGGTGAGTGCAACGCTTGATGTGCATATAGTGGTGGATGAACAACAAAAATCTTGAAACAATGGCGTTGCTAGCACATGCTTGGGCGCAAGGAAGATGAAGTGGCAGCGGCGGAGTAACGCAGGCAAGGTAAAAGTTAATGAAAAAGGGTTTCTCCTTAAAATATACTCCCGTCGGAGAGGTCGTGGGCTGCGATATGGCACGCAAAGCAGAAGCGCCCGCCCACTTGCATGCATGAAAATTGGAAAATTGCCACGCCGCCTCCATGTGCGCCTGTCAGCGTGTAGTCAAATCAAGTCTCCGAAGAGTCACGCATGTGGTCCTGATGAGGCATAGTTGACACGTCAAGATTCTATCAAATGTGAAAACGCTAGAGAAATTAGTCATCTTTGTCAGTAATGACGTCATGATTTGAACAACAGGAAAAGTTCTTTCCAGTCGAAGAAACAAAGTTTTGAGCCTATAATCGGCTGCAAGCACCCCATCATAGCCTCGGGAGCTACTCCCATCGGGAACGCTGATTTCGCACCCGATAGAGAAAATACAAGGTAATAATATTTATGCAGGAACAACATTGCAAAGATGAACAAAAAAAATTGAGCCTATACTCAAATAAAAAAATCTGACTATAGCCTCGGGGGCTACTCCCATCCGGAGCGCTGAACACGCACCTGATGTTGGCAAATATCAACTAGTACAAAGGAGTAAAATTTTGACTTCATCATCGGTGGTAAACACCAGGTAATGTACTCGACATTTCTCTCCCATCGAGAGGAACTTGCAAAGAATTGAAGAAAGTAACCCGACGATTTTGGGTATTATAACAGTGATACGTTGCAAACATATCTACAATTTTTGATGCTCCATGCTTGTTTCATACCAATTGCTTTATGTTTTGTTTACACTTCGTGGCGTTTTAATGCATTTTCCGGAACTAACCTATTAACAAGATGCCACAGTGCGAGTTCCTGTTTTCTGCTGTTTTTGTGTTTCAGAAAAGTTACATAGGAAATATTCTCAGAATTGGACGAAATGAAAGCCGAAGTTCCTATTTACCTGACACGAAGACGGAGTCCAAAGTAGAGACGGAGGAGGGCCAGGAGGCGGCCGCACCATAGGGTGGCGCGGGCCACCCCCTGGCCACGCCACCAGGTGGTGTGGGCCCCTCGGCCGCTGTAACACCCCACTTTTTGTAACCCTGTTTAGGTAGTGTTTAGTGAGCCAAACACGAGGGCCAACAAAAACTTTTCGAGTAAACCTCTGGAAATGTGTTCCTTGCTTGTTTGTCTTGGTTGTTATGTTAATGATGTCTGCTTGAGTGGCTTATTGAACACCATTGTGAACCAACACAATCCTTGTGCCCTTGTGATCATGCTCTTATTTATGCTTCTAGTTATTTTCCAAAACCATTATCTTGGCAAACTCTCCTTTTCTATTCAAATTATTTTATTTATCCAAATAAGCGCCAAGATTTATTTTTGAGACAAATCTTTTATCAAACCTAAGTATTTACAAAACTATCTGGACCTACAAAGTAGAGTGGTCCAACTATTTTACAAACTTTTATTTTGTTGATATTTATAAAAGGATTTCAAACACCTTTGAGAAGACTTTACAAAGGAGATGTTTATGTCTCCATTTGTTTCTAAAACTATCTACCAAAGCCTTACTCCTTTGTTTGAAACTCTTCTCTACTTGACCCTGGCATGATCACTGAGCACTGGTTCAATCATTTATTCTGATAATGCTAGATTAGCTGCAAATGATTGACCTTGTGTGGTGAGTTGACTTTGTGTGACTGTTTGACTTTGATGAGTTGCTTGTGTGTGCATATACTCCTCATATAGGCCTGTGGCCTAACCTTTTCAAATCTCCTCAATCTATATTTTGTCCCATGTAAGTTGTTTCCACTCTATCTTTCAAATCAAACCTATCTGGTTATTTTCATCTCAATCCTGAATCCCTAACTCTAATATCTGAGTCTTATTATGAGACATTAGGAGCACCATTTTGAGGGATCTTAAAACTACTTAAAACTAGCCCAAGGAAAGCACCCATGGTGTTACTAGAATCATCTACACCCCACCTTAGAAGGCTCCTCTCAGTTTTCTCAAAATATCTTTTGGCAGCCATTTTATCAAACACCTAGTGTGTAGACTATCTTAGTGTCTGTTAACAGATTCAATCTTCCAACACCTATATTAAGCTCATCTATTCTATCCATGGCAATGTACCTTCCTAGAACTCATATTTGGCATGTGATCTTCAATTCCTTCCATTGCCACCTGGTCATTTGAGGTCATCTGATACTTGCTCTAATCCTGTTTCTGACCCTAATCAAATCACTGACCATTTGACTATTATCATATGCACTTTTGCTCCTACTTCTAGAATTCGAAATTAATGGTTCAGAGGCCATTCTTTGACCCATTACTCTTCCTTTTGATCTACTCTAACTATCTATGCACTTTCATGTGCATCTTGACGTATGCCACTTACTTATGTGACTAGGTTTTGAACCCTAGTCAAAAACTGATTTCACCTTCTAGTTTTTCTTGATCCTCTTGATAATTAGTCAACACTCATCATAAAATCTCTCCATAAATTCATTTCCTCTCTTCTAACAATTGAAAATGTTATTCTTGCAAAATATCACTTTTCCTCCATCAAGAATAACTATTTCTCTATCTCATCTTTCTTGCTTAACAAGATGCATATGATTGGTACCTATATTATTTCATGCAACTTTATTTTCTCAACAAGCATTTTATAATCTCCTACCATGTTCTCCTATTCCAATAGGACCCTATGGACTCAAAAACCCTAGTGGTTCATCTTCAAAATTTCAAAATCTTGTCCTAAGTGGCATGGTGCAAACCCCCACAATTCCAATTTTGGTGATCTTGCTAACATCAAACAAACTCTTCCAAATTGACAATATTGTGAGCCTCATCAAATCACACCCATCTAATCCATTGTGCATGCCATCTACTATGAGCCCCTAGTCATTTCCATCTATCATTTCTGAAATCTGGTCCAAAGTAAATTTCGGGCAAATCTTCAAATACCCAAACTTTAGTGATAAATATATTTCGGCAAAGCCCTCATACCATACCCAAAATTCTCACCACTCTCCTTAAACCACTCCAACATGCCAATGCTTGAAATCCATCTCATCTACCTTTCATATTTCCATTTGATCAATGCATGCATCCAACACCATTTCCACCTCTATTCACCAAACTTCAATGAAACCCCACCAAACCACCTCATTGACCTTTCCAGCACCCCCAGCCCTCTCTGGCCGAAATGGTACTGTAGCAGCACCCTCTCTTTTGTCCCCTAGTGCTTGGAGGTAGCTTTTGGAGAGACACATGCACATTTTCAAATATTGCCTTAACTTGTCTCAAACTTGCAGCAACGACCCTTCCAGAGCAAGGCACCCCCTCTGGACCCTCTCTCACTTTCCCCACCGCCCTTACTACCCAACCAAGGCCTCCCCATGTACCCCACATGCCCAAACCGACCTAACCCTACTCTCTCGGATTTATAAGACCTCAGGCCACCACAGCCTCCCACTGGACACTCATTCCCCTCCCACACACTCTCTATCGACATCCAGTAGCCCAGCCTAAGCTCCTTCCCTCTCTGCTGGCCGAGGGGAGGGATTTCTTCCTCGGAGTGCTGCAGGGAAGAGAGAGCCCCTGCCGTCGATCCAGACCCCCACCTCCCTCTATTTCTCCCTGAATGGACTCCCCTAATCATCAGCTAACTAACCCTACCCTTTGTTTGGCCCAGGGACGCCAGAGTCGAGGTCCCTGCAAGCCTGATGAGGAGCTCGCCACGGCCGTCGCGCAGATCTGCGGCCCTGCATCCTTTTCGACCATTCCGCACCTCTCTGAGCCCGCCGCCGAGCTCCGCTTCCCCTCGTGCCGTCTTCAACGTCAGGGAGGACCCCTAGGTGAGCCCCCGTGGCTATCCTGCGCGCGCTAGGGTTTCTGAGAGGAGAAGCTCGTCGCAGGGAGGACGATGGCCCTGCGCCGTCGATCTCGTTATAATCGGGCGGCCAGCAGCAGCCCGTACCGGTTCGGCCTTCGTCGCCCGCTGACCGGCGGAGCCCAGCTGTCAGCCCGTTTTGAATCCTCCTCCCGTGCGCGCTCAGGCGGAATGGGCTGGGTCCTAGCGGATCGGCCCAGGTCTGCCCGGTTCTAGCCCACTAATCTTTTTTTAATACAATCTGTAATCCTTTTTCAGCAGATCTGCAACTTTGAAAATTTGCAGAAAATAAAGTATGAGGCCAAATTACCTGAATCAAGTTTCTCATAAATCCTTGTTTCAATATCTATCTAACACCACTGGCCCCACTCCATTTTAATCCCTGCATAAATATATTTATTTTAACTAGCAAATCAGCCCTCCTTTCAATCAAAAATCCAAATGTGGTGTTCTGTAAATTGAAATGCCTTGTTTCCAATTTGCAGAGATGCTCTGAGGTGTTAGCTTGCATGTCACACTAGATTTGCTATTTTAGGAGCATAGGGTTTCCTGTAGCAATTATCTTAGTAATGCTTAGGTTTCACATGGTTTTATTTGTTGTGCTCAGTAGAATATTATTTTTGGGTGATTCCAACTTCCAGTGGTAGCTTATTGTGGCATCTTGCTTGATTCACTGGTTTTGCTATTTTAGGACTTGTAATCTTGCAGTAGTAATTAAAATGGCATAGTGTGTAATTAATTTTAGGAAAATCATCACTTGCAGTAGAATTAGAATTTGGTGTTTAATCCAACTTTGTTGGATCATGCTCTTGAAGAGCTTTCCAGAGCACTTTACCTCATATTTTTCTGAGATACAGAGAATATATGGGGATTATTTTGGTGCCCTAGTGTTATTCTCTTATTGTTAAATTCATAGGAAATAGACCACACCTTGCTTTTCAATAAATCCAACTTTGGTAGTTTCTTAAGATTGTTGTCAACCTGCATTATTGATTGGTGTGCTGTTTGGTTCACTGGGTGCCTGCATGCTTGATTTGGTTGCTAAGTGGTGGTGTTCACATCAATTTAAGAAACCCTAGTTTCTAGTAGGCTTCATTTGTTAATTAAGAACCTTTAAAGCTTTGTTTGTTTTCTAAACTTGTTTGCTTCTGATACTCTTTGATAAGATGGTATGAGTGCTGAAATGCTTGTGGCTTGTGTATGCGTGTATGCTTATTGTGTGCTTTTATTTTTCCGGCGATAGAGTCGAACGAGGAGTGTACCGAAGGAGGTGAAGTGTACGAGTATCAGGAAGAGGAGGACCAGGGACAAGCCACCCAAGGCAAGCCATCTAACTTGATGCATATCTGAACCCAAATTACACTTTTGCATGTCTCTTTCTATTTTATTAAAGTGCATGGATTTATGTTGCAATAGTCCCTATAGCAATTATTTGTTGACTCAAGCTCCGCGAGTCAAGTTGTTATCATCCATCGAGATGACCCCTTTGCTACCTATTCCAATACCCCTGAAGTAGTGGCTTGTTGGTTAGCGACAATGCCTTTGATAAACTTTCTAGTGGAGCTAAAAATCTAGGACTGGGAACACTCAATGAAAGTTTATGAAAATGTTTCCGAAAACCTTGGGGTAGTAACTACCCTACTGAAGTGATTTCAAAAATGGTTTTTGTCAAAATAGAGGACAAGGAGATGGTGGTTTTTAATATGACATTGGTGATCACTAGGCATTCGCTCAGAACAATTAACCCGTGCAACCACATTACCCTGGTATGGGACGGGGCTTAGTCGGAAGTTTATCTGCCTTACTGCGGGGAGCCTCGCACTATATAAGGGTCTGGAGGACCCCGGAATCCGGGTTGTCGCAAGTGGTGGGCAATAGTGTAGCGGGCCCGCCAATAGGCTACCCGCCCGGAAGACACTTGGGTTTCTCCCGCCGTGGCACTGGAACTACGCTCGGTAGAGGTAGACGGCCAGGGTTTGCCGGGGATGTATACTCCACAGGGTAGGCGCCCGTATTAAGGTGGATAGATGGAAGGCTATGATCGATTATCCGAACCCCGCATACTTGTGTATGACGGTCCGTGGTGGTATCCCGGCGGATTTATCAGATGGTGTGGGTAAAGTGTACAACCTCTGCAGAGTGAAATTCTATTCGAATAGCCGAGTCCTTGGTCATGGACGGTTGGGACGACCGTTGCCTAGCCCAATGTCGGTTTTGGTTTTTTTTCAAAGTGGATTTCAGAAAGAGAAGGAGATAATGCCGGACGGAGTACTCGGAGGGTACTGCCGTGGCACATGCTTGTTTCGGAGTACTTGGAGGGTACTGCCGAAGGTGGAAAGTGGTCATGTGTGATTGACCGGAATCTAATGGTGGTCATGTGATTGACCCCAGCTCTTTTCTTGAAAATGAGTTCCCCCTTTCCTAGAGCTTTTCTAAAGTTGTTTTACTAAAAACTCTTCTTTAATAAGGATATAGAGATGTCGTATGACATGCTATATCGACACGAGAAAGTACAATTAGGTTAAGCACTAGCCTCAACCCAACCCCTCTTGCTACAGCCAAATAGCATGCAACTTGTCCCCTCTTAGATGGTTTGCGAGTACAATTCAAATGTACTCACGGCTTTGTCCCTGGCTATTAACTTGGCCAGATTATGAAGACTTTGAAGGCGATGGTGAGGAGTTCGACGACGCCTGTGCGAACTAGGAACGTCTCCCAGTCAGTTTCCTGTAGGGTAGTAGGCATGACGTGGGTCATCAACGCTGTTTGGTATCCGCTGCTTAGTTGTAGACTTGCCCTGCGTGGCAATATCATACTTGGTCATGTGACCAATTGTAAGCATTATTTGGTACTGTAATGGATGATGTAATTCTGTTATCAACTCGGATATGTGGATTCACGACACACTGATCATGGGATCGTGAATTGTATGCATATCGGGTATTCCGGATGGGTAATCCGGGGTCCCCACAGAGTTGGTATCAGAGCCATCCTGACTATAGGAGACCTTAGTTAGCATGGGCGTTAGTTAGGAAGGTAGTACTTTGCTAAAAGTAATTGCAAAACTTGTTTTTATAAAGTAAGCCGACAACATGGCTTCTATACTTCTCATCTATTCAAAGCTTCAAATCTTATTTATCCGATTGCCAAAGTTTTCATAGCTTTACTATCTTATCTCATCCCCTTCAAAATCTAAATACTGGGCGTTGTACCCCGAATAGACCTAAAGTTTAGAAACACAAAATGGATCAAATATTCTGAAGGACATCTTCAAACCCTCTCCAGCTGCAAAAGGACGAAGAGTGTGGACAAAATATTTTGCCTTTGGTTCACACCAATGGCTCTGTCAAGATACTGACCTTGTTCCTCCCTGGACTCGCACTTTTGCAGTCGCCAAGGACCAAGTACTTAGTTGCTTGACTAGTATTTATTAGGTTTGTCGGGCGTGTATGCCACCAATGGCACACTTCAGCAATCCCTCTAAAGACCTCACTACCATGTGATGTGATACAAGAAGAGTTACAAAACTGCACTTTCCAAGTCAACATCAACAGCTCAACAACGCTGCAACTTCACCACCAACTACCATCAAGTTTCTGCTGAAGCGAGAGTCAAGGAGAATGAAGACATCAACAACTATGGCCAACCATGACCCTAGGATGAATAGGACTAACCTCAAATATCGCGCGTTGTTAGGCTTCGTTGGTACTTAAAGTACCTCATGTGATTTCTGCAATTGTTTGTTGTTTGCCTTGTGTGTTTTTGATAGTGTTTGCAGTTGCTTGGAGTGTTTTTGAGTGTGTATTGTAACCTTGTGCTTGTGCTTGTTTTTGGTCTCTTGGCCTTAAAAACCCACTGGTGTGTAAAAGAACCTTGGTTAGGAAAACTCTCTATACTGTGTGTTCCCCTTATCTATTTATGTCAGCAAGAGTAGCATAGGTTAAAAACTAGAAAGCTAACTCTAACCTTGATAATGGAGGATAGTAACTCACCCCGAGCTTCGACGTGAAAACTTTGCTGCATGCTTCAAGCTTCGTCGACACCTCTCTACAACGACAAGGAAGCAGAAGATAGACCCGACTGTGCTACAAAGGATTTCTAGAAGACAAAGACATCACTAACCAGGATCGTCTAACCATAATTCTAGATTTTTTTGCTAACATTGATGATACTCTCTTAGCACCCTAACGCTTGCTAAACTTCTAACAAGCCGACTAACATTGAGCATAGAAGTATCAAGGCCAAGACCTAACATTCGAAGATCAACCCGTTGTCGCCACTTGAAGCCCGAAGACTCATGTGCTTGACCTCCACGGAGCAAAAAGAAGGACGAAGGCTCTCCAAAATCAAGCCATCAATGTCGACACTGCATTTAGGAGATATCAATGGAGGTAGCAACGATGAGAAGTCAAGACCTTTCTAACTCACTCGCTTGCTCATTCAAATTTTGGCGGGTTTGAAACCAAAACTGAGCTATGCCACGGATGGAAATCCACATGAAGATTTCTCGGAAGATGAAGTCAACTCAAGGTATCCCAACATACCTCAAGATCCTCCAGGCTACAAAAATATGGAGAAGCAAGAAGATCTTCAATGGTGTCCGCCAACCCAAAGACAAGAAGAAATAGGTCATTGACTACTAGAAGACACACCGTTGGTGGTGTGCCACCACCTGACATGTTTTTAGCTCAATCACAAGACGACCCAGAAAAATGGTCTCTATTAGGACTAACCTACGCCTTGGTAGTTAGGAAGCGTAGGCGACTAAGTTGATAAAAATTCGACGTGCCTATCAAGACCAAAGCATAGATGCTCTTGTCTACCGTCTGCAAGATTGAGATTAAAGGTCTACGCTAATATCGAGCTTCAAGGCACGACTCCAAGATCTGAAGATTCCATCAAGCTACGCGAGGGAAGAAGCGACTCCAAGCCAACAAGAGCTACCCGAGAAGCCTCGACTCTTCAAGACCTCAATTGCGAGCTGAAGAACCTTCTAACTCTTGTAGGATCCTTTTCATGCATACTAGATAGCTTGACCCCACTAACCATAAAAAGTGTCTCGGCACGGTCTCGCCAGAATAAATTGGCAACATCAACTCTTCAGCCATCAACTGCAGCAAGTGAAGACGATCTACATCTTCGGCAAGAGCAAGCCTTCGATGCAGCTCGAAGTATCATCAAAAAGTTGGAAGAGCAACCTTTCGAAGTCTAACTCTAACTTAGTCTCATCACCTCTTACTACTACACTTAGGAATCTCGGGACGAGATTCTGTTTAAGGGGGGAAGAGCTATAACACCCCACTTTTTGTAACCCTGTTTAGGTAGTGTTTAGTGAGCCAAACACGAGGGCCAACAAAAACTTTTCGAGTAAACCTCTGGAAATGTGTTCCTTGCTTGTTTGTCTTGGTTGTTATGTTAATGATGTCTGCTTGAGTGGCTTATTGAACACCATTGTGAACCAACACAATCCTTGTGCCCTTGTGATCATGCTCTTATTTATGCTTCTAGTTATTTTCCAAAACCATTATCTTGGCAAACTCTCCTTTTCTATTCAAATTATTTTATTTATCCAAATAAGCGCCAAGATTTATTTTTGAGACAAATCTTTTATCAAACCTAAGTATTTACAAAACTATCTGGACCTACAAAGTAGAGTGGTCCAACTATTTTACAAACTTTTATTTTGTTGATATTTATAAAAGGATTTCAAACACCTTTGAGAAGACTTTACAAAGGAGATGTTTATGTCTCCATTTGTTTCTAAAACTATCTACCAAAGCCTTACTCCTTTGTTTGAAACTCTTCTCTACTTGACCCTGGCATGATCACTGAGCACTGGTTCAATCATTTATTCTGATAATGCTAGATTAGCTGCAAATGATTGACCTTGTGTGGTGAGTTGACTTTGTGTGACTGTTTGACTTTGATGAGTTGCTTGTGTGTGCATATACTCCTCATATAGGCCTGTGGCCTAACCTTTTCAAATCTCCTCAATCTATATTTTGTCCCATGTAAGTTGTTTCCACTCTATCTTTCAAATCAAACCTATCTGGTTATTTTCATCTCAATCCTGAATCCCTAACTCTAATATCTGAGTCTTATTATGAGACATTAGGAGCACCATTTTGAGGGATCTTAAAACTACTTAAAACTAGCCCAAGGAAAGCACCCATGGTGTTACTAGAATCATCTACACCCCACCTTAGAAGGCTCCTCTCAGTTTTCTCAAAATATCTTTTGGCAGCCATTTTATCAAACACCTAGTGTGTAGACTATCTTAGTGTCTGTTAACAGATTCAATCTTCCAACACCTATATTAAGCTCATCTATTCTATCCATGGCAATGTACCTTCCTAGAACTCATATTTGGCATGTGATCTTCAATTCCTTCCATTGCCACCTGGTCATTTGAGGTCATCTGATACTTGCTCTAATCCTGTTTCTGACCCTAATCAAATCACTGACCATTTGACTATTATCATATGCACTTTTGCTCCTACTTCTAGAATTCGAAATTAATGGTTCAGAGGCCATTCTTTGACCTATTCCTCTTCCTTTTGATCTACTCTAACTATCTATGCACTTTCATGTGCATCTTGACGTATGCCACTTACTTATGTGACTAGGTTTTGAACCCTAGTCAAAAACTGATTTCACCTTCTAGTTTTTCTTGATCCTCTTGATAATTAGTCAACACTCATCATAAAATCTCTCCATAAATTCATTTCCTCTCTTCTAACAATTGAAAATGTTATTCTTGCAAAATATAACTTTTCCTCCATCAAGAATAACTATTTCTCTATCTCATCTTTCTTGCTTAACAAGATGCATATGATTGGTACCTATATTATTTCATGCAACTTTATTTTCTCAACAAGCATTTTATAATCTCCTACCATGTTCTCCTATTCCAATAGGACCCTATGGACTCAAAAACCCTAGTGGTTCATCTTCAAAATTTCAAAATCTTGTCCTAAGTGGCATGGTGCAAACCCCCACAATTCCAATTTTGGTGATCTTGCTAACATCAAACAAACTCTTCCAAATTGACAATATTGTGAGCCTCATCAAATCACACCCATCTAATCCATTGTGCATGCCATCTACTATGAGCCCCTAGTCATTTCCATCTATCATTTCTGAAATCTGGTCCAAAGTAAATTTCGGGCAAATCTTCAAATACCCAAACTTTAGTGATAAATATATTTCGGCAAAGCCCTCATACCATACCCAAAATTCTCACCACTCTCCTTAAACCACTCCAACATGCCAATGCTTGAAATCCATCTCATCTACCTTTCATATTTCCATTTGATCAATGCATGCATCCAACACCATTTCCACCTCTATTCACCAAACTTCAATGAAACCCCACCAAACCACCTCATTGACCTTTCCAGCACCCCCAGCCCTCTCTGGCCGAAATGGTACTGTAGCAGCACCCTCTCTTTTGTCCCCTAGTGCTTGGAGGTAGCTTTTGGAGAGACACATGCACATTTTCAAATATTGCCTTAACTTGTCTCAAACTTGCAGCAACAACCCTTCTAGAGCAAGGCACCCCCTCTGGACCCTCTCTCACTTTCCCCACCGCCCTTACTACCCAACCAAGGCCTCCCCATGTACCCCACATGCCCAAACCGACCTAACCCTACTCTCTCGGATTTATAAGACCTCAGGCCACCACAGCCTCCCACTGGACACTCATTCCCCTCCCACACACTCTCTATCGACATCCAGTAGCCCAGCCTAAGCTCCTTCCCTCTCTGCTGGCCGAGGGGAGGGATTTCTTCCTTGGAGTGCTGCAGGGAAGAGAGAGCCCCTGCCGTCGATCCAGACCCCCACCATCCCTCTATTTCTCCCTGAATGGACTCCCCTAATCATCAGCTAACTAACCCTACCCTTTGTTTGGCCCAGGGACGCCAGAGTCGAGGTCCCTGCAAGCCCGACGAGGAGCTCGCCACGGCCGTCGCGCAGATCTGCGGCCCTGCATCCTGTTCGACCATTCCGCACCTCTCTGAGCCCGCCGCCGAGCTCTGCTTCCCCTCGTGCCGTCTTCAACGTCAGGGAGGACCCCTAGGTGAGCCCCCGTGGCTATCCTGCGCGCGCTAGGGTTTCTGAGAGGAGAAGCTCGTCGCAGGGAGGACGATGGCCCTGCGCCGTCGATCTCGTTATAATCGGGCGGCCAGCAGCAGCCCGTACCGATTCGGCCTTCGTCGCCCGCTGACCGGCGGAGCCCAGCTGTCAGCCCGTTTTGAATCCTCCTCCCGCGCGCGCTCAGGCGGAATGGGCTGGGTCCTAGCGGATCGGCCCAGGTCTGCCCGGTTCTAGCCCACTAATCTTTTTTTAATAGAATCTGTAATCCTTTTTCAGCAGATCTGCAACTTTGAAAATTTGCAGAAAATAAAGTATGAGGCCAAATTACCTGAATCAAGTTTCTCATAAATCCTTGTTTCAATATCTATCTAACACCACTGGCCCCACTCCATTTTAATCCCTGCATAAATATATTTATTTTAACTAGCAAATCAGCCCTCCTTTCAATCAAAAATCCAAATGTGGTGTTCTGTAAATTGAAATGCCTTGTTTCCAATTTGCAGAGATGCTCTGAGGTGTTAGCTTGCATGTCACACTAGATTTGCTATTTTAGGAGCATAGGGTTTCCTGTAGCAATTATCTTAGTAATGCTTAGGTTTCACATGGTTTTATTTGTTGTGCTCAGTAGGAATATTATTTTTGGGTGATTCCAACTTCCAGTGGTAGCTTATTGTGGCATCTTGCTTGATTCACTGGTTTTGCTATTTTAGGACTTGTAATCTTGCAGTAGTAATTAAAATGGCATAGTGTGTAATTAATTTTAGGAAAATCATCACTTGCAGTAGAATTAGAATTTGGTGTTTAATCCAACTTTGTTGGATCATGCTCTTGAAGAGCTTTCCAGAGCACTTTACCTCATATTTTTCTGAGATACAGAGAATATATGGGGATTATTTTGGTGCCCTAGTGTTATTCTCTTATTGTTAAATTCATAGGAAATAGACCACACCTTGCTTTTCAATAAATCCAACTTTGGTAGTTTCTTAAGATTGTTGTCAACCTGCATTATTGATTGGTGTGCTGTTTGGTTCACTGGGTGCCTGCATGCTTGATTTGGTTGCTAAGTGGTGGTGTTCACATCAATTTAAGAAACCCTAGTTTCTAGTAGGCTTCATTTGTTAATTAAGAACCTTTAAAGCTTTGTTTGTTTTGTAAACTTGTTTGCTTCTGATACTCTTTGATAAGATGGTATGAGTGCTGAAATGCTTGTGGCTTGTGTATGCGTGTATGCTTATTGTGTGCTTTTATTTTTCCGGCGATAGAGTCGAACGAGGAGTGTACCGAAGGAGGTGAAGTGTACGAGTATCAGGAAGAGGAGGACCAGGGACAAGCCACCCAAGGCAAGCCATCTAACTTGATGCATATCTGAACCCAAATTACACATTTGCATGTCTCTTTCTATTTTATTAAAGTGCATGGATTTATGTTGCAATAGTCCCTATAGCAATTATTTGTTGACTCAAGCTCCGCGAGTCAAGTTGTTATCATCCATCGAGATGACCCCTTTGCTACCTATTCCAATACCCCTGAAGTAGTGGCTTGTTGGTTAGCGACAATGCCTTTGATAAACTTTCTAGTGGAGCTAAAACTCTAGGACTGGGAACACTCAATGAAAGTTTATGAAAATGTTTCCGAAAACCTTGGGGTAGTAACTACCCTACTGAAGTGATTTCAAAAATGGTTTGTCAAAATAGAGGACAAGGAGATGGTTGTTTTTAATATGACATTGGTGATCACTAGGCATTCGCTCAGAACAATTAACCCGTGCAACCACATTACCCTGGTATGGGACGGGGCTTAGTCGGAAGTTTATCTGCCTTAGTGCGGGGAGCCTCGCACTATATAAGGGTCTGGAGGACCCCGGAATCCGGGTTGTCGCAAGTGGTGGGCAATAGTGTAGCGGGCCCGCCAATAGGCTACCCGCCCAGAAGACACTTGGGTTTCTCCCGCCGTGGCACTGGAACTACGCTCGGTAGAGGTAGACGGCCAGGGTTTGCCGGGGATGTATACTCCACAGGGTAGGCGCCCGTATTAAGGTGGATAGATGGAAGGCTATGATCGATTATCCGAACCCCGCATACTTGTGTATGACGGTCCGTGGTGGTATCCCGGCGGATTTATCGGATGGTGTGGGTAAAGTGTACAACCTCTGCAGAGTGAAATTCTATTCGAATAGCCGAGTCCTCGGTCATGGACGGTTGGGACGACCGTTGCCTAGCCCAATGTCGGTTTTGGTTTTTTTTCAAAGTGGATTTCAGAAAGAGAAGGAGATAATGCCGGATGGAGTACTCGGAGGGTACTGCCGTGGCACATGCTTGTTTCGGAGTACTTGGAGGGTACTACCGAAGGTGGAAAGTGGTCATGTGTGATTGACCGGAATCTAATGGTGGTCATGTTTGATTGACCCCAGCTCTTTTCTTGAAAATGAGTTCCCCCTTTCCTAGAGCTTTTCTAAAGTTGTTTTACTAAAAACTCTTCTTTAATAAGGATATAGAGATGTCGTATGACATGCTATATCGACACGAGAAAGTACAATTAGGTTAAGCACTAGCCTCAACCCAACCCCTCTTGCTACAGCCAAATAGCATGCAACTTGTCCCCTCTTAGATGGTTTGCGAGTACAATTCAAATGTACTCACGGCTTTGTCCCTGGCTATTAACTTGGCCAGATTATGAAGACTTTGAAGGCGATGGTGAGGAGTTCGACGACGCCTGTGCGAACTAGGAACGTCTCCCAGTCAGTTGCCTGTAGGGTAGTAGGCATGACGTGGGTCATCAACGCTGTTTGGTATCCGCTGCTTAGTTGTAGACTTGCCCTGCGTGGCAATATCATACTTGGTCATGTGACCAATTGTAAGCATTATTCGGTACTGTAATGGATGATGTAATTCTGTTATCAACTCGGATATGTGGATTCACGACACACTGATCATGGGATCGTGAATTGTATGCATATCGGGTATTCCGGATGGGTAATCCGGGGTCCCCACAGCCGCCGTCTGACATCGCCCCTCCGCCTATAAATTCACTTCATCGGGAAAACCCCAGGGGCCCGAACATCTATCCATGAAACAAAATGTAAGCCGCCGTCGTAGTCGACCCGAGTTTGGGAGGGTCTAGAAGCTCTTCCTGGCACCCTGCCGGAGAGGGGAATCATCACCCGAGGCCTTCTTCATTGCCATGCCTGCCTCCGGAGTGATGCATGAGTAGTCCACCCCTGGACCATGTGTCCATAGCAGTAGCTAGATGGTTGTCTTCTCCTCCTTGTGCCTCATGTCTAGATCTTGTGAGCTGCCTATCATGATCAAGGTCATATTTATGTAATTCCATATGTTGTGTTTGTTGGGATCCGATGAATATTTAGTACTATGTCAAGTTGATTGTTGATTTATCATGCCTATGTTATTTGTGATCTTGCATGCTCTCCGTTGTTAGTAGATATCTTGGCCAAGTAGATGCTAGTAACTCTAAGAGGGAGTATTTATGCTCGATAGTGGGTTCATGCCTCTAGTAATCTCGGAGAGTGATAATAACTTCTAAGGTTGTAGATGTGTTGTTTCTACTAGGGAGAAAACAACGATCTTTTGTCCAAGGATAATTGTATTGTTTACATTACACACTTTGCTTAAGGCAATAATCTATTGCTTGCAACTTAATACCCAAGGATTGTTCGGATGATATCCTGTGGGTGGATTATTAGTAATAGATGCAGTTGGATTACGGTCTATTAATGCCCAAATGCATCTCATAGTGATCTTCAGGACATGTACATGCATTGTTATGCATTATTTATTTTGTCAATTGCCCAACTGTAATTTGTTTACCCAGCATGTTATATATTTATGGAGAGACACCTCTAGTGAACTGTGGACCCCGTCCATTCTTTTACATTTATATTACCATCTACTATAAGCACTATTTACTTTCCGCAAGCATTATTTTACTTCACCGCAAACAAACATCTTTTTCCATACTTTACGTCTAATCCTTTGTTTTCAGCAAACATGTGAGATTGACAACCTCACTGTAAGTTGGGGCAAAGTAGTTTGATTGTGTTGTGTGCAGGTTCCACGTTGCTTCTGGCACCGTCAACCGTGCACCGGACTATTTTCTGGCACCTTGCCAAAGTCAGGTAGCAACAACCTTCAGAAGTGGTTTCTTTCTCCTACTGGTCGATTAAACTTTGGTTTCATACTGAGGGAAAAGTTACTGTTGTGCTCATCATACCTTCCTCTTGGGGTTTCCCAACTGGTCATGTGATACATCAAGATTGTTTTCTGGCGCCGTTGCTGGGGAGAAAGAGGATTTCTGCAAGGGGAGTGACAAGGGTATAGATAATAGAGCCCGTTAGTTAGCTACCCCTAAGGCCCATTAAGCTAGGCCCAATTGTAATACTAGTCGAAATACGAGTTCATGTCGTATGTCAATATTGTAATCTGTGTCAGACCCCTCCCGATCCCTGAGACCTGGCCACCTATATATAGGGGCTAGGAGGGGACGGTAAGGGACAGATTGAAAGCAAGCCAGGTTTACACCCATGTTTACTTTCGATAGCCACCTTGTTTGACTGATTTCACCTTTGAGTTCATCCGACGCCCTATCTTCCCGATCCTAAGTCCTTCATCTAGGACATTTGTCGAGTTAGCCCTCGTCAATTGGCGCCAACCGTGGGGACTCTGGGCATTGGAATCATGAATTCGACGGCTTTTTCGCTTCGACGAAAACAACAAGATGGAGTTGACATTCGGAAGTCTGAGCTTCTATGTTGGACCTTCGGGTTCAACTTGTCTTTCGGATCCAGCGAAATCGGGTCCGTCGACAAGTAAAACTGAAATAATTACCAAGTCTGGATCATCTGTAGGCTCTTCTAGCGAGGCAAACTCGCCAGTCAGCCCAGTAGCAACAGAAAATCTGCAGGAAAAACTCAAGGAACCCGACAAAACTGGGCGAAAGTTCATCACGGAAGCAGCAATGGACAAGCCACGCGACAAGTCAAGGGACTTTGCCAGCAGAAGCAGCGCCGTCTCTAGAAGCGTACACCAGTTATGCGTCATCATCACTGAAGCAGCAGAAGAAGAAAACAATCACGCAGGCAACGAGGAGGTCGACATGCAAGTCGACAAACTAAGGAGCAATGGAAAGAAAGAGAAGGAGAAAGTCCATGTTTCCACTGGAGAATGGAGAATGATCATGTCAGCTATCAACCACGGGACTGATGTACCCGCAGATTCAAGAAGATAAGTTCTAATGGGATATCAATACGCGCTACACCAATGCAGAAAGAAGTTAAGGCAGGAAAGAGATATGATTATGAGAAGCCCAGACTACAACAACACATCAAGTGGAGGATATTGGGGTGAATATAGAGATGCATCAGAGTCCAGCATGGAGAGGCACAGAGACCCGAAGCACAGTAGAAGGACAACAACACGGACAGTAGAAGAAAGCTATATGAAAAGCCGAAGTGTGAAGCCCACCATAGGAGGAAGAAGAATTTGTGCAAGAAACACCAGAAGCAGCATTGGTAGCAGCACAGGCATACCTACTAACCACGCAACCAAAGCCTGGAGACCCGCGGGAACACATGCATCAAGCCGCGATACGAAGCCTCGGGTTAGTAGAAGACAAGCTAAGGGGAAATCTTCTAGAGAAAAAGTCGACTCACCGTAGTGAAAGGCAAAAAGAAGAGGTCAAGCGCAAATCCTCGCGGAACGAAACTAGCGAGTCTTCAGAAGATGAGAAACGCCAAACGAGGAAGGAGGATGCAAGGAACATAATAGCACAAGCAAGGATAAATAACTCACGTTATGCATGGAGGGAAGAAAACTATGAAGACAACGAAAAAGAGATGGGCGCGTTATGCTTTACCCGTAGGGTTCACAAAACACGAGTACCCAAAGGATTCAAATTGCCGCATGATCAAGAAAAATATGATGGGTCACAAGAACCAACTCTATGGTTGTCAGACTACTTACAAGCAGTACAAATACTCAGGGGAACAAGAGCAACGGCAATGCAAAGATTGCAGTTACACCTCACCGGCGCAGCGCGGTCCTGGTTAAATACTTTACCCAATGATTCCATCGGAAGTTGGGGGGAACTAGAAAGTCAATTCGCAAGAAATTTCCGCTCAACATACAAATGACCAGCGTCATTGGAAGAAGTTAAGTCGTGCGTGCAGAGGAGGGACAAAACTCTGCGCTCTTATATACAACACTGGAGTGTCATTAAAAATTCTGCAGAGGACGTCTCCGATGAAAGAGCAATAGATGCCTTTTCAGCCGGACTTCGTCGTTTAGACCTTGTTGAAGAGATGTGGAGAATAAAGCCAAGAACAGTTTCAGAACTAATGGAAGTAGCCGACAGATTCGCTGATGAAGAAGATGCGTATAACAACAAAAGGGGACGTTCATCAGAAGTCGATAAAACAAGCAGGCAAAGGCGAAGATACCGCAACGACGACAACCACGGAAGGCGAAATCAGATAGCCGCAGGATACGACGGAAGGAACGAGGAAGGCTACGAAAGCAAAGAGTTCCAAGCAAAAGATAACAGGGGAAAGGAGAAACCAAGGTACTCGGGTCCCTCGGCAGAAGATATGCTATATGGTCCTTGTCGCATCTATTATGCATACCTAGACGGGAAAAGAGTCTCCAACCACCAGATGAAAGATTGCAGAACCTTCCTAAGGTTGCAAAATGCCATGGATTCAAGCCAAGGAACAAGACAGGGAGGAAAAAGCGCGAGTCAAGGATATCAAATGCAGCGACTCGCAAAACAGCTGGAGTCAAAGGTATATATATCAGCAATGATTCAACCAGTACCAAAGTCAAAGAAAGAAAGGAAGAGCATATCCAGACAGGTCAACTTGGCAATATCATTGATGTCTACACATGCTTCTGTTCTTGTAGACAGTGTTGGGCCTCCAAGTGCAGAGGTTTGTAGAGCAGCAGCAAGTTTCCCTTAAGTGGATCACCCCAGGTTTATCAAACTCAGGGAGGAAGAGGTCAAAGCTATCCCTCTCAAACAACCCTGCAATTACGTACAGAAAGTCTCGTGTGTCCCCAACACACCCAATACACTTGTCAGATGTATAGGTGCACTAGTTCGGCGAAGAGATAGTGAAATACAAGTGGTATAGATGATTATAAGTAGTAAATGCAATCTGGAATAAAATGGCAGCAAGCAAACAAGTAACAAAATAGCAAGTAAACGGTGTGCAAAGCTTGGAAACAAGGCCTAGGGATCATACTTTCACTAGTGGACACACTCCCAACAAATATAACATAATTGAACAAATAAATAACTTCTCTTCACTATGCTTCTCTGAATTACTCTCCTATTGAATAACACTAATCATTGCGTAGTGGCTACAGAAGCACCCCTTAAAGTTCATCAAGTACTTGACAAACACCACTCATAGAGATATCCAAATCAAATCACAACTCAAGATAAATATTATTGCAACTTAGACCAAGTACTAACACGGTGCACACACTGTCAACATTACACCATGAAAGGAGGAATAGATCACTTCAATACTATCATAGTGATAATTATTCTCATAATCCATAAGAGATCACAATCGTAGCCTAGACCAAGTACCACCACGATGCACACACTGTCACCGTTACACCATGGCAGGAGGAATAGATTACTTTAATAACACCACTAGAGTACACATAATGATGAAGAGTAGCATCTACTTATTCAACATGATACAAAGCTCACGATCACATAAAGATCACATCATGGGAGAGAGAGGTGAACCACATAGCTACCGGTAGAGCCCTCAGCCCCGTGGGAGAACTACTCCCTCCTCATCATAGGAGACAGCAAGGTTGATTGAGATGGCGGTGAGGTCGATGGAGACGGCGATGGAGATCGATGGAGATGGTTCCAGGAGCACTTCCCTGTCCCGGCAGGGTGCCGGAACAGAGACTTCTGTCCCCCAAAAGTTTTTTTCGACGGCGGCGGCGCTGCAGAACTGTTCTGGAAATTTCGCCGACTCCTCTAGGGTTTTCTGTCCCGAGGCTTTATATAGGTGAAGGGGTGTCGTTAGGGGGCTGCCAAGGCCTCCTCACACATAGGGGGCGTGGCCAGGGGCTGGGCCGCGCCGCCCTGGTGTGAGGGCAGCCCCTGGCCCCCCTCCGGCTCTCGTTCGGTCCTCGTCCTTCGTCCGGGAAAAATAAGACTTCTGCAACTTGTTTCGTCCAATTCCGAGAATATTTCCTGTGTAGCTTTTCTAAAACACAAAAATAGCAGAAAACAGGGAACTGGCACTGTGGCATCTTGTCAATAGGTTAGTTCTGGAAATCGCATAAAAACGCCACGAAGTGTAACGAAACACAAGGCAAATGGTGTAAAAACAAGCATGGAGCATCAAAAATTATAGATACGTTTGAGACGTATCAGCATCCCCAAGCTTAACTCCTGCTCGTCCTCGAGTAGGTAAGTGATAACAAAAGAAATAATTTTTGAGGTGACATGCACCATCACAATCTTGATCATATAGGTGAAGCATTGAGTGCTGAGATCAAAGAACTTAAAACATGGGCATGAAAGACATAATCTTGATAATAGAAACTTAGCAACCATGTTATAACATGAAAATGAACACAAACAAAAGATCATGAAAATGAAACAATGAAAGTCAAACGTGTGTTCAAATCATAAGGAAAAACATACAAATGGTTTTCAGCTTGTCCTTCATGGAGAGCAAAACATAAATGCATAGGACACCTTCAAGTTTAAGAGGGCGACTAGATACAAATAATTTAAGAACAAGTGAAACCATGATTATGAATCAATCAATGAAAACTTTGGGACAATGCACATTATACTCAGAATGACAACTATGCTCTCTTAATGGTGCATAAAGGTAGAAGGTGGTGACTCAACATAAAAGTAAAAAGAAAGGCCCTTTGTAGAGGGAAGCAGTGATTAAACATGTGCTAGAGCTTTTCATTTGTAAAACAGAGAGATAAAAATTGGTTTTGAGAGGTGGTTGTCTTTGTCAACGACTGGCAATGGGATTCTTACTATCTTCCATACAAAAATGAAGCAAGTTTTTGAGAGAGAGATTGGCACTTTTGTGCTCTTTTATAAAGCTTGGCACTCCTCCCCACCTTTTTTCCTTTCTCAAACCATGGCTAACCGATTCCATCGGGTGCCCACCAACATTCACATACCATGGAGGAGTGTCTTTTTCTTTCTTTTTTTCCCTTTTTTTCTTTTTGGAATAAGCAATATGGAAGATAACAAATCCGACCACTACGTCCCCATGAGCTGAAAATAGTGTCACAAAATAAGAAGTATTTTGAAGGTTTTTTGAAAGGTAGCACATGAAAATTTACTTGGAATGGCTTGCAAATACCATGCATAGGAATTTATAGTGGACACAATGGCAAACTTGGTTTCTAGGAGTTGGATGCACGAGTAGAGCTCATACTCAGTACAAAATGAGGGCTAGCAAAAGACTGGGAGCGACCAACTAAGAGAGCAATAACGGCCATAATCATGCAAAGCGACAAAGCAACATTAAAAGAAGCATAAGATGGCATCAAAAGTCAAAAACTAAATGATCATAGAGGCTATTGGCAACTTTGTAAGAGTCTAACATGTGTGAGCATGCGCCAAGTCAACCCAAATAAAGCATCAAGGAGAAAACCAAAATAATGCTTCCAAACGATAAAAACAACGCATGATTTTTTTCAAAGGCTCATTAATTAATCTCAGTTATTTGAGACAAGTCATGCTACAGAAAAACCACTAAGCATACTATAAAAAAGACATCAAGCACGACATGCAAAAGCCTAGGCTGCAGTCTACACAAGCTCCTTCTTGTACCACTTTTTTGCATAAAGCTTTTTCTCTTTTCCAACACCATTCAAACCTTTTTGAGGAAAACCAACATATACCAGAGGTCCAAATACACCTTGATGCAAAGATAAAATAAGATCTGAACAAAAATCAAGGCAAAAAATGCAAGCTAAACGCAGTAGCAGAAAAAGAGAACACTCATTGAACGATAAGAGTGAAAACTAGAGTGTTCTTGGCAAATAAAAAATGGAGCATGTTTCTCTCCAAACACATGATGTGATCCAAACATTTATGGCAGCAAACAAAGCAAAAGAAAACTGAAAACAAAAATAAAGACGCTCCAAGAAAAACGCATAGTGCATGAAGCAATAAAAATATAGTGTCTTGAAAGGTGACCTGATTTTTGCCGATGAAGAAGGGGTGCCTCGGGGGCATCCCCAAGCTTTGACGCTTGTACCTCTTGGATATTTCTTGGGGGTTGCATGGGCATCCCCAATCTTGAGCTTTTGTCCATTCTTCATCTCATCTCATCATTCTCCAATCCCTACACTTGAAAACTTCCTTCATACAAAACTAAACACAATTCTATTAGCAACATTAGTGTAAGCATAACATTGAATCAACACTTTTTGCTTCAGGTTTCAACCTAAAACCACCACATATTAAGCATATACTACTGTAGCAACTTCCCCAAAAGTTCCGTGATCAAAAGAACTAAAAAAGAAAGTGATAAAGCGGCAAACACAAATATTGGCAGAAATCTGTCAAAACAGAACAGCTGACAAAGGTAGAATTTTTGAGGTGTTTTTATTGCTCAAATCAAAAAGTGTTCAACTAATGAAAGTTTGTATATAACCTGGGGCATATGCACAAGAAATCGCAGGTCCAAAAGATATACAGAGAATTTTCACGAATTTTTACGGTGCAGCACCGAAAACAGTTTCAGGACAGCAACATCCCCAAATCTTACCTCGCTCAAATTAGAGGCTTCTCTTGGCACAACAATGAAATAAAAAGGATAAGGAGCGGTTATTACAGTAGTAATAACTTCCAAGACTCAAATAAAAGAAAAAGTACTGAAAATAAAACAATGGGTTATCTCCCAAGAGTGTTTCTCTTTAACGCCTTTGAGCTAGGCGCAGTAATTTGCAAAGATGCTCATGTGGGCGCCATATAAGAGCTTGAGGCAAAGGCGCCATATAGGAACTTAAAGCAATAGAGAGCATCAAAAAGCAAATGTGAAAGACATTTAAATCTAAACCACTTCCTATGAAAAATAGTCTTGTAAAGAGACAAGTCATGAAAGCGCAAAGCAAAAAGCATAGGAAGGCAAAACAAGTACAACTTCAAGAATTGCGACATAAA
Organism: Dactylis glomerata; assembly: GCA_007115705.1. Lineage (NCBI taxonomy): Eukaryota > Viridiplantae > Streptophyta > Magnoliopsida > Poales > Poaceae > Dactylis > Dactylis glomerata. The sequence continues at coordinate 102,808 of QXEO01000596.1, read as the reverse complement.
GAGGGGAAACTCAATATTGTTGAGATCCATCAAACCATGTTTCCCTCTCTCATAATAACTTTCAGTAGCATCATGAATAGAACTAACAATATAACTATCACATAAAGCATCCCTATCATGAGCCACATGCATAAAAGAATTAATACTCCCCACATGAACAATCGGAGTAGGAGCAGATTCAACAGAATAATTATTCTCATCACCATAATAATCAAAAATAGGAGGCATATTATAATCATAACTAATTTTTTCCTCAAAAGTAGGTGAACTGAAAGTATTATACCCATCATCATAACCATCATAAACTAGAGGTTTAGTATCATCACAAGCTAGAGAACAGCTATTTCGCAAAGCATACTCATCAAACATATCATCATAAGAAGGAACATGGATAGTACTAATGGTACAACAATTATTAACCTTAGAATTGGTACCAAAAAGATTTTCAATATCAAAAGTAGAGTGATTTTCCCAATCATGATCACTAACATAGGTAACAGGCATAGGATCATCACATAGGGGAGATAAAATATCATCAGAGTAAACTTTCTCCACTAAAGCTGGGGAACTAAAAATATCATGCTTAACAAAACCAACTTCCCCAAGCTTAGACTTTCCTATAGCATTAGCAACAACGGCATTCAAAGCATTCATACTAACAACACTATTAGCATGCGAATTAAGCTCCAAAGGTTTTTCAATTTTCTCTTCAAACACTTCATATCTAAACTCAGGAAAAAGACTAAAGAACTCTTTGTTTTCCATTAAGCCTAACTAGTGAAAATAAAAACAAGAAACAAAAAGATGTAATTGCAGAATCTAAAGGAAATAACTCCGAGCACTCACACAGGAGGATGCGAGTACCTTTTACCTTACCTCCTCGGCAACGGCGCCAGAAAAGAGCTTGATGTCTACACACGCTTCTGTTCTTGTAGAAAGTGTTGGGCCTCCAAGTGCAGAGGTTTGTAGAGCAGCAGCAAGTTTCCCTTAAGTGGATCACCCAAGGTTTATCGAACTCAGGTAGGAAGAGGTCAAAGCTATCCCTCTCAAACAACCCTGCAATTACGATACAGAAAGTCTCTTGTGTCCCCAACACACCCAATACACTTGTCAGATGTATAGGTGCACTAGTTCAGCGAAGATATAGTGAAATACAAGTGGTATAGATGATTATAAGTAGTAAATGCAATCTGGAATAAAATGGCAGCAAGCAAACAAGTAACAAAACAGCAAGTAAACGGTGTGCAAAGCTTGGAAACAAGGCCTAGGGATCATACTTTCACTAGTGGACACACTCCCAACAAATATAACATAATTGAACAAATAAATAACTTCTGTTCACTATGCTACTCTCAATTACTCTCCTATTGAATAACACTAATCATTGCGTAGTGGCTACAGAAGCACCCCTTAAAGTTCATCAAGTACTTGACAAACACCACTCATAGAGATATCCAAATCAAATCACAACTCAAGATAAATATTATTGCAACTTAGACCAAGTACTAACACGATGCACACACTGTCAACATTACACCATGAAAGGAGGAATAGATCACTTCAATACTATCATAGTGATAATTATTCTCATAATCCATAAGAGATCACAATCGTAGCCTAGACCAAGTACCACCACGATGCACACACTGTCACCGTTACACCATGGCAGGAGGAATAGATTACTTTAATTACACCACTAGAGTACACATAATGATGAAGAGTAGCATCTACTTATTCAACATGATACAAAGCTCACGATCACATAAAGATCACATCATGGGAGAGAGAGGTGAACCACATAGCTACCGGTAGAGCCCTCAGCCCCGGGGGAGAACTACTCCCTCCTCATCATAGGAGACAGCAAGGTTGATGGAGATGGCGGTGAGTGATACGTCTCAAATGTATCTATAATTTTTGATGCTCCATGCTTGTTTTTGCACCATTTGCCTTGTGTTTCGTTACACTTTGTGGTGTTTTTATGCGATTTCCGAAACTAACCTATTGACAAGATGTCACAGTGCCAGTTCCCTGTTTTCTGCTGTTTTTGTGTTTCAGAAATGCTACACAGGAAATATTCTCGGAATTGGACGAAACAAGTTCCAGAACTCTTATTTTTCCCGGACGAAGGACGAGGACTGAAAGAGAGCCGAAGGGGGGCCAGGGGCCAGCCTCACACCAGGGCGGCGCGGCCCAGCCCCTGGCCGCGCCCACTATGTGGTAGGAGCTCCTGGCAGCCCCCTGACGACGCCCCTTCGCCTATATAAAGCCTCGGGACGGAAAACCCTAGGGGAGTTAGCGTTTTTCCCAGAACAGTTCTGCAGCGCCGCCGCCGTCGAAGACAAATTTCGGGGGACAGAAGTCTCTGTTCCGGCACCCTGCCGGGACGGGGAAGTGCCCCTGGAGCCATCTCCATCGGTCTCCATCGCCGTCTTCGCCGTCTCCATCGACCTCACCGCCATCTCCATCAACCTTGCTGTCTCCTATGATGAGGAGGGAGTAGTTCTCCCCCGGGGCTGAGGGCTCTACCGGTAGCTATGTGGTTCACCTCTCTCTCCCATGATGTGATCTTTATGTGATCGTGAGCTTTGTATCATGTTGAATAAGTAGATGCTACTCTTCATCATTATGTGTACTCTAGTGGTGTTATTAAAGTAATCTATTCCTCCTGCCATGGTGTAACGGTGACAGTGTGTGCATCATGGTGGTACTTGGTCTAGGCTACGATTGTGATCTCTTATGGATTATGAGAATAATTATCACTATGATAGTATTGAAGTGATCTATTCCTCCTTTCATGGTGTAATGTTGACAGTGTGTGCACCGTGTTAGTACTTGGTCTAAGTTGCAATAATATTTATCTTGAGTTGTGAATTGATTTGGATATCTCTATGAGCGGTGTTTGTCAAGTACTTGATGAACTTTAAGAGGTGCTTCTGTAGCCACTACGCAATGATTAATGTTATTCAATAGGAGAGTAATTCAGAGTAGCATAGTGAAGAGAAGTTATTTATTTGTTCAATTATGTTATATTTGTTGGGAGTGTGTCCACTAGTGAAAGTATGATCCCTAGGCCTTGTTTCCAAGCTTTGCACACCGTTTACTTGTTGTTTTGTTACTTGTTTGCTTGCTTCCATTTTTATTCCAGATTGCATTTACTACTTATAATCATCTATACCACTTGTATTTCACTATCTCTTCGCCGAACTAGTGTACCTATACATCTGACAAGTGTATTGGGTGTGTTGGGGACACAAGAGACTTTCTGTATCGTAATTACAGGGTTGTTTGAGAGGGATAGCTTTGACCTCTTCCTCCCTGAGTTCGATAAACCTTGGGTGATCCACTTAAGGGAAACTTGCTGTTGCTCTACAAACCTCTGCATTTGGAGGCCCAACACTGTCTACAAGAACAGAAGCGTGTGTAGATATCAAGCTCTTTTCTGGCGCCGTTGCCGGGTAGGTAAGTTAAAAGGTACTCGCATCCTCCAGTGTGAGTGCTCAAAGTTATTTCCTTTAGATTCTGCAATTATATCTTTTTGTTTCTTGTTTTTATTTTCACTAGTTAGGCTTAATGGAAAATAAAGAGTTCTTTAGTCTTTTTTCTGAGTTTAGATTTGAAGAGAAAATTGAAAAACCTTTGGAGCTTATTTCGCATAGCAATGTTATTAGTACAAATGCTTTGAATCCCGTTATTGCTAATGCTATAGAAAAGTCTAAGCTTGGGGAAGCTGGTTTTGTTAAGCATGATATTTTTAGTTCCCCAGCTTTAGTGGAGAAAGTTTGCTCTGATGATATTTTATCTCCCATATGTGATGTTTCTAATGATGCTTGTGCTCCTCATCCTTTTAAAATTCCTACAAAGATTGTTGAACGTGCTATGGATAACTGCTATTTAGGAGATGGAACTGTCCATCTTGGTGATCATTTGCTCTTTATACATGAATTATGCGAGTTGTTCCAGTGTGCAGGTATTTCAATGAACCAAGTCAAGAAGAAGCTATTCTCTTTTTCACTGAAAGGCAGAGCTGAGGAATGGTATAAAACATTGAAGGATGGCCGATCTATTGACTGGGAGGAAATTGGACCTCTCTTTTATTCTAAATTCTATCCTTCTAGTCAGGTTTATAAAGATAGGAATTACATTTATAATTTTCATCCGCATGAGGGAGAAAGCATTGCCCAAGCGTGGGGAAGATTGAAGTTACTAATGCACAAATGTCCTATTCATGATCTTCCCCGTAATATTGTTATTAATAATTTTTATGCAAGGCTTTCAGGATATTACAAGGACTATCTAGATGCATGCTTTGATGGGTCTTTCACAAGCAAGGATGCTGACACCAAGTGGGGTCTGCTTGAAACAATTCAAAACAATATTGAAGGTTGGGATAGCGACAAAGGTAAAGGATCAGGTATGAATTACGAGTTTGATTGCATTAAGTCTTTCGCTGAATCTGCTAATTTTCAAGAGCTTAGTGCTAAATATGGTCTTGATCCTCAAATTATGGTTGATTGCTTTAAAGCCTTTGCTTCCCATATGAATGTTCCTAAAGGAAATGGGGACGTGTATCATGAACCTTTTAAGGACACTTGCATAGAAAGTGATATTGTTGTTGATGATTGCAATAAACATGCTCAAACTTCTAAAAGTCCTATTTCTTATAAGCATGTTAATTTTTGTGGAGTACATAGACCTTGTGAACAGAGTTACAACAAGGAAGATTATTGTGTCCACCACGCAAATGAAGAAACCCGAATGTGGTACAAGGATATAGGCAAGATCGGTAAAAGGGTTTATAAGCTTTATCCTTTTCTTTGTAAGCATTGCGACGACATAGGTCATTTTAATTTCCAATGCTCAAGCCCTAATAGTTACTCCTCTAGTACTTTAAGTTTGTACTGTGATGACAAGATTACTCACAATCAGCATGATGAGCTCACTTTGTTCTTGGCGTGTGACAAGATATCTAGAAAGATTGCTTTGATAGATATGAATGATGTTGATATTAATTGCACCCTTCGTGGTTGTCGTCTCTATTGTGCTAAAGATTGCCTTGCAAATACTTACATACAAAATCTTATAAAACTTGATATTTTGCCAAGCTATGATAGGACTGATAGATGTTTTTATCTTATTAATAGAGAGGAGGAATCCTCCAAAGTTTCTTCTGTTATTTCTGTCAGCAAACCAGATTATGTGGAGAAGATGCCCTTCAAGTCTCTCCCTCCTAAAGGAGAGAGTAAGAAGAGTATGAAGAAGAGGAAGAAGAAGAAGAAGAAGAAGAAGAGGAGTAAAAGGCGAGAGGACACGGTATCTTCGCCTAAGCGTTATGATCCTGCTATAGATTATGATAATTCTGATTGGGATGATGTTCCCATGCCTGTTACCTATGTTAGTGATCATGATTGGGAAAAGCACTCTACTTTTGATATTGAAAATCTTTTTGGTACCAATTCTAAGGTTAATAATTGTTGTACCATTAGTACTATCCATGTTCCTTCTTATGATGATATGTTTGATGAGTATGCTTTGCGAAATAGTTGCTCTCTAGCTTGTGATGATACTAAACCTCTAGTTTATGATGGTTATGATGATGGGTATAATGTTTTCAGTTCACCTACTTTTGAGGAGAAAATTAGTTATGATTACAATATGCCTCCTGTTTTTGATGATTATGGTGATGAGAATAATTATTCTATTGAATCTTCTCCCACTATGATTGTTCATGTGGGGAGTATTAATTCTTTTATGCATGTGGCTCATGATAGGGATGCTTTATGTGATAGTTATATTGTTAGTTCTATTCATGATGCTACTGAAAGTTATTATGAGAGAGGGAAACATGGTTTGATGGATCTCAACAATATGGAGTTTCCCCTCTTTATGTTGCAATTCTTGAAGTTGTACTTGTTTTGCCTTCCTATGCTTTTTGCTTTGCGCTTTCATGACTTGTCTCTTTACAAGACTATTTTTCATAGGAAGTGGTTCAGATTTAAATGTCTTTCACATTTGCTTGTTGATGCTCTCTATTGCTTTAAGTTCCTATATGGCGCCTTTGCCTCAAGCTCCTATATGGCGCCCACATGAGCATCTTTGCAAATTACTGCGCCTAGATCAAAGACGTTAAAGAAAAGCACTCTTGGGAGATAACCCATTGTTTATTTTCAGTAATTTTTTCTTTTATTTGAGTCTTGGAAGTCATTACTACTGTAATGACCTCTCCTTATCCTTTTTATTTCGTTGTTGTGCCAAGAGAAGCCTCTAATTTGAGTGAGGTAAGATTTGGGGATGTTGCTGTCCTGAAACAGTTTTCAGTGCTGCACCGTAAAAATTCGTGAAAATTCTCTGTATATATTTTGGACCTGCAATTTCTTGTGCATATGCCCCAGGTTATATCCAAACTTTCATTAGTTGAACACTTTTTGATTTGAGTAACAGAAAACCCCTAAACAATTCGACCTTTGTCAGCTGTTCTGTTTTGACAGATTTCTGCCAATATTTGTGTTTGCCACTTTATCGCTTTCTTTTTGAGTTCTTTCGATCACGGAACTTTTGAGGAAGTTGCTACAGTAGTATATGCTTAATATGTGGTGGTTTTGTGTTGAAATCTGAACTAAAAAGGGTTGATTCATTATTATGTTTATGCTAACGTTGCTAATAGAATTGTGTTGAGTTTTGTATGAAGGAAGTTTTCAAGTGTAGAGATTGGAGAATGATGAGATGAGATGAAGAATGGACAAAAGCTCAAGCTTGGGGATGCCCATGCAACCCCCAAGAAATATCCAAGAAGTACAAGCGTCAAAGCTTGGGGATGCCCCCGAGGCACCCCCTTCTTCATCGGCAAAAATCAGGTCACCTTTCAAAACACTATATTTTTATTGCTTCATGCATTATGCGTTTTTCTTGGAGCGTCAGTTGTTTTTAGTTTTCAGTTTTGTTTCACTAGTCATTAACCCGTGCTCCTGCACAGGCTAGCCATTTTGAAAACTCGTTATATACTGCTGCTTCGTATTACACATATAAAGTGTATATAATGTTGTTTTCTTTTAAATCACGAAGAAAAAGAATGATGAAATATTGATAAAAATGTTTAACTATTTATTTTAATAGTGTGTATATCTTATTATAATGTTTTCGTTCTACAAATCAAAGAACAATATGCAACTCAAGTGTTGATCAATTTTCACTATTATAATATGACCATAGTCCACAAAGTAATAAATAGCTTGTACTTTATCTAGCTTCTCCGTGATAATCAAATATCAAAATATATATGTACCTTTTTCGGTATCCTGCATGAATCGGATTTCTCAAAAATACATGCAAATAAATCAAGCTGTCTGAGAGTAAAGATCGACTTTGTTTTATTGATTTTGTAATCCATCTGACCCAGCCATCGCTACAAAGTAGATACTTCAGATTAGCATTAGTCATAGCCATTCCTACCAAATATGTTTAACTCAATCAAAGTTGGATTTGAAGTAAATTATAGTAGGCATGTGAACTATTTCCAAAAGTATACATATATTTGGCTTTCTTATGGCAAAAAGAAGTATTCTTCAAGAGAACTCATGTAAAAAGTACACTTAATGATTGCAAGCAAAAAAGGATGGTCGAGTGTCCATTAGCTAGTAGTCGTGCGTAAATCCTAAATATATAATAGTAGACATTTGGAATTGATGAATCATCGTAATATACTTTGCCTTACCGTGGCCTATATTACAATATATTTATTTCAACCCTTCAAAACATAAATCTGCAGTAAATATATTAGCCAAAAAACTTGGATTAGCTTTGTAGTGAGAACTGAACGTCAAACTGGTCAATTATTAAATAGCTAGATACAAACCAAAAAAATAAATAAAGCAATGCAACCAATACTTTGATTGATCTGGTACCTGATGTGCCATCCTTGCTCACGTATATTTCTGGCACATGCTCGATCTTTTCATCCCTTCAAATCGCAAATCTGCAGTGATAATTGGATCAGGCCTCTAGTGAAATTTGATCAGGCCCTAGTGAGAATTGCAGGTTGAGTTGGATGGCTAGATTGACGCTTACCGAAACAATAAAGCAAGATTGCAAGCTATACCTGGAAGGACTGCTACGATGTGCCATCCTTTCTCATGCAGCCGGCGTTGGCACGTGCTCGACACCCGAGTACATGTGAGATACCTTGCTTCTCTCAACCGTATAACACAATATATTTATTTTTGATCACTCAAATCACAAATCTGCAGTAAACTGTTGTAGCCCCAAAACAAAATTTGGATCAGCTCTCTAGTGACGAATGCACGCCGAACTGGTTAATTATTAGATTGGTAAATGCAAAATGAAATAACTATAACAGGATGCAAACAATTGGTAGAATAGATTGATGTGGTACCCGTGCCAGCACGCATCCTCCGTTGGCACAGGCTCGACGCGATGTGTATTTTCCGGTAAGGTGGGCATGCTACTTGGAGGAGGGTGGCTCGATGTGCAACGTCCATGAACAATTCACCGCTGACTGGTGATTTTGGCAGAAGCAAAAAGCGCACGGATCAGTAGCAAAGCACAAGATGGCCAGATCGATCTGATGCTTTTGTGAAATCTAGATATATATAGATGGGAGTACTTAGCAACATCTACCAGCTGCCTATGAGTTCGCTGTTTGGAGGCGTGCCCAGCTGGGAACCGCGGCGCCGGCGGCGGAGCGAAAGGAGGCAAGAAGCGCATAGCGCAAGCGAATGGATTAGGTCTTTTTGTTGGATATCCTGAGGACTCCTTCCCGTGATTGACAACTGTTATGAAGCATTGTCAAGCCGATTTAATCTAACGACTACTAACGTCTCAGAGGTATATCGGATGGATATAATTCTATTTTGTCCAGAATTAACGTGGAGCCTCCTACGGTGCCTCCAATTAGTAAATATAAGATATAGGATTTTGTTTGCTGCAATAAATGGTTGTACCCTAAAAAATTTCTTTTGGAGAAGTTGCCTTGTTTTTCAATTGCCAAGAACACTCCGTTTTTCACTCTTACCATTTTAACGAGTGTTCTTCTTTTTCTAGAACTGCGTTTAGCTTTTGATTTTCGCCTTGATTTTTATTCAGATCTTGTTATATATTTTTATCAAGGTGTATTTTGACCTCTGGTCCATGTTGGTTTTCATCAAAAGAGTTGTTTATACAAAAGTTCGAATGGTGTTGGAAAAGAGAAAAAGCTTTATGCAAAAAAGTGGTACAAGAAGGAGCTTGTGTAGACTGCGGCCTAGGCTTTTGCATGTCGTGCTTGATGTCTTTTTGATAGGATGCTTATTGGTTTTGCTGTAGCATGACTTGTCTCAAATGACTGAGATTGCTTAATGAGCCTTTGAAAAAATCTTGCGTTGTTTTAATTATTTGGAAGCATTATTTTGGTTTTCTCCTTTGATACTTTATTTGGGTTGACTTGGCGCATGCTCACACGGGTTTGACTCATACAAAGTCGCCATAAGCCTCTATGATCATTTAGTTTTTGACTTTTGATACCATCTTATGCTTCTTTTAATGTCGCTTTGTCGCTCTGCATGATTATGGCTGTTATTGCTCTCTTAGTTGGTCGCTCCTAGTCTTTTGCTAGCCCTCATTTTGTACTGAGTATGAGCTCTACTCGTACATCCAACTCCTAAAAACCAAGTTGTTCCAAAGTGTCCACCATACATACCTATTAGCAATTTGCTTTTCCAAAGTACATTTGACTTGCTTTTATCTATCTTTCAAATTAAACTCTTTTTGGTGTTATGCGAAAATTGGTCAGTAAAGCTCTCACAAACCGGATGACACACTTCACTTTTCTCGTTTTAAAATGTTGACATTGTGGCTCTTTTATGTTGACTTGTTATGCTTGCAAGTTGTAAGTTGGGAATTAGCCCAGCCATGCCGTCATGGGGCAAGCTTTCAACATTGCACTATCTTTCATTTGAGTTGATATCGTGATCTTTTGTTTATGGATACTCGTGGTGTGAAATGAATTGGGAATCTTGCGGGATCATGGAGTTTGTATACGTGTTAGAGAAACGCCTGGGCCGCTAATCTAAGCCATGCATAATTCATGGTGGAAATTTATAGCATGCCTATAGTGAACATTCGACGACGCATCTCACAATAAAAAGCTATACCAATGGTAAATAAAAGAGATGCCGAGGTGTTCATTGTTTGTTTGTCCTGTCATTTTGATGTGGGCTTGTTCCATGTCATCGGGCATGGAGGTACCCCGTTGGCGGTTCTCGATGATACGTGTATACTTACAATGACAAGAGCTTGCTTGGGACTCTAAGTAAAGTAGTATGAGGTTTGGGTATTCGTATTTCACGGGACACGAGGTTTTCAACTTATGATTTGTCAAGCATATGCAGCATAAGTGTACTTGCATTAACTTTAACCATTCAAGATGCTTATGATGGGGGCAATGAGAGCTCAAAGCCGGTAAGTACCATAATTTTTTAAGGTTATAAAACTTGCAAACACTACTTCCCTCCGCGAAGGGCCTTTCTTTTACTTTTATGTTGAGTCACCACCTTCTACCTTTATGCACCATTAAGAGAGCATAGTTGTCATTCTTAGTATAATGTGCATTGTCCCAAAGTTTTCATTGATTGATTCATATTGTTGGTTTCACTTGTTCTTAAATTATTTGTATCTAGTCGCCCTCTTAAATTTGAAGGTGTCCTATGCATTTATTTTTAGCTCTCCATGAAGGACAAGCTAAAAACCATTTGTATGTTTTTCCTTATGATTTGAACACACATTTGACTTTCATTATTTCATTTTCATGATCTTTTGTTTGTGTTCATTTTCATGTTTATAACATGGTTGCTAAGTTTTTATTGTCAAGATTATATCTTTCATGCCCATGTTTTAAGTTCTTTTGTTCCCAGCTCACAAATGCTTACATATATGATCAAGATTGTGTAGGTGCATGTCACCTCAAAAATTATTTCTTTTGTTATCACTTACCTACTTGAGGATGAGCAGGAGTTAAGCTTGGGGATGCTGATACGTCTCAAACGTATCTATAATTTTTGATGCTCCATGCTTGTTTTTGCACCATTTGCCTTGTGTTTCGTTACACTTTGTGGCGTTTTTATGCGATTTCCGGAACTAACCTATTGACAAGATGCCACAGTGCCAGTTCCCTGTTTTCTGCTATTTTTGTGTTTCAGAAATGCTACACAGGAAATATTCTCGGAATTGGACGAAACAAGTTCCAGAACTCTTATTTTTCCCGGACGAAGGACGAGGACTGAAAGAGAGCCGGAGGGGGGCCAGGGGCCAGCCTCACACCAGGGCAGCGCGACCCAGCCCCTGGCCGCGCCCCCTATGTGGGAGGAGCCCCTGGCAGCCCCCTGACGACGCCCCTTCGCCTATATAAAGCCTCGGGACGGAAAACCCTAGGGGAGTTGGCGTTTTTCCCAGAACAGTTCCGCAGCGCCGCCGCCGTCGAAGACAAATTTCGGGGGACAGAAGTCTCTATTCCGGCACCCTGCTGGGATGGGGAAGTGCCCCCGAAGCCATCTCCATCGGTCTCCATCGCCGTCTCCGCCGTCTCCATCTACCTCACCGCCATCTCCATCAACCTTGCTGTCTCTTATGATGAGGAGGGAGTAGTTCTCCTCCAGGGCTGAGGGCTCTACCGGTAGCTATGTGGTTCACCTCTCTCTCCCATGATGTGATCTTTATGTGATCGTGAGCTTTGTATCATGTTGAATAAGTAGATGCTACTCTTCGTCATTATGTGTACTCTAGTGGTGTTATTAAAGTAATCTATTCCTCCTGCCATGGTGTAATGGTGACAGTGTGTGCATCATGCTGGTACTTGGTCTAGGCTACGATTGTGATCTCTTATGGATTATGAGAATAATTATCACTATGATAGTATTGAAGTGATCTATTCCTCCTTTCATGGTGTAATGTTGACAGTGTGTGCACCGTGTTAGTACTTGGTCTAAGTTGCAATAATATTTATCTTGAGTTGTAAATTGATTTGGATATCTCTATGAGCGGTGTTTGTCAAGTACTTGATGAACTTTAAGAGGTGCTTCTGTAGCCACTACGCAATGATTAGTGTTATTCAATAGGAGAGCAATTCAGAGTAGCATAGTGAAGAGAAGTTATTTATTTGTTCAATTATGTTATATTTGTTGGGAGTGTGTCCACTAGTGAAAGTATGATCCCTAGGCCTTATTTCCAAGCTTTGCACACCGTTTACTTGCTGTTTTGTTACTTGTTTGCTTGCTGCCATTTTTATTCCAGATTGCATTTACTACTTATAATCATCTATACCACTTGTATTTCACTATCTCTTCGCCGAACTAGTGCACCTATACATCTGACAAGTCTATTGGGTGTGTTGGGGACACAAGAGACTTTCTGTATCGTAATTGCAGGGTTGTTTGAGAGGGATAGCTTTGACCTCTTCCTCCCTGAGTTCAATAAACCTTGGGTGATCCACTTAAGAGAAACTTGCTGCTGCTCTACAAACCTCTGCACTTGGAGGCCCAACACTATCTACAAGAACATAAGCGTGTGTAGATATCAGTGAGGTCGATGGAGACGGTGGAGATGGCAATGGAGATCGATGGAGATGGCTCCGAGGGCACTTCCCTGTCCCGGCAGGGTGCCAGAACAGAGACTTCTGTCCCCCGAAATTTGTCTTCGACGACGGCGGTGCTGCGGAACTGTTCTGGAAATTTCGCCGACTCCTCTAGGGTTTTCTGTCCTGAGGCTTTATATAGGCGAAGGGGTGTCGTCAGGGGGCTGCCAGGGCCTCCTCACACATAGGGGGCGCGGCTAGGGGCTGGGCCGCGCCGCCCTGGTGTGAGGGCAGCCCCTGGCCCCCCTCCGGCTCTCGTTCGGCCCTCGTCCTTCGTCCGGGAAAAATAAGACTTCTGGAACTTGTTTCGTCCAATTCCGAGAATATTTCCTGTGTAGCTTTTCTGAAACACAAAAACAGCAGAAAACAGGGAACTAGCACTGTGGCATCTTGTCAATAGGTTAGTTCCGGAAATCGCATAAAACGCCACGAAGTGTAACGAAACACAAGGCAAATGGTGTAAAAACAAGCATGGAGCATCAAAAATTATAGATACGTTTGAGACGTATCAATCATCACCACCAGCTACTATAGAGTACTTGCAGTGGTCCGATCAACCAATCAGATTGAGCAGGGCGGACCACCCGAGGAAAGTTCCTAGGCCAGGGCACGCTCCAATGGTACTAAAGGCGCAAATAGGGGGATACGACATCGGGAGAGTATTCATGGATGCAGGAAGCGGCATAAACCTAATATACGCAAGAACTCTGAGGGCAATGTGCATCTTATTGGATAGTCTAAAGCCAACAGATTGTTCTTTCCACGGGATAGTACCGGGAAGCGCAAATTACCCTCTCGGGAAAATAGAGCTCGATGTATGCTTCGGCAATAGCAGCAATTATCGCAAAGAGAAGCTGGAGTTCGAAGTCATGGATTGGCCTTCACAGTATCATGCAATCCTTGGGCGTCCAGCATTTGCAAAATTCGTGGCAGTACCCCACTACGCGTACCTTACGCTAAAAATCCCAGGGCCCAGATGAACAATTACAGTTCAAGGCAGCTTCGAAGTATCTAACACTTGTGACAAGGAATTCAACATGTTGGCGCAAACCTTTGGCATGACAGCAGAATACGCAAGGCTGAAAGGTGAAACCGACCACAACGTACTACCCGACATCGGGTGATCCCTGCCAGATCAGGTTTTCGACACAACGCAAGACTCGAAGAAAATCCAGGTCCACCCTACAGACCCGAACAAGACTACCTTCATAGCAGTAAACCTGGATCCCACATAGGAAAGCGCGCTCGTCGAGTTCCTCCGTGAGCACTGGGAAATCTTCGCCTGGTGTCCTTCGGACATGCCAGGGGTTCCTAGGGAACTCGTCGAGCATGCACTAAACGTCGAACCCAAAGCAAAGCCAGTCAAACAACCATTGAGAAGATTTGATGAACCCAAAAGGAAAGCAATAGCATCCGACCTACACAGACTCGAAAACGCAGGGTTCATCCGAGAAATCAAAACATCGACTTGGGTATCTAATCCAGTTATAGTCCCCAAGAAAAACACAGATGTGCAAAGAGTGTGTGTCGACTATACGTCTCTCAACAAGCACTTTCCAAAGGATCCCTTCCCTCTACCTCGCATTGATCAGATAATTGACTCAACAGCAGGGTGCGCAAGGCTTTTCTTCCTGGATGCATACTCTGGCTACAACCAGATAAAGTTGAAGAAACAAGATGAGGAAAAAACGGCTTTCATAACACCTTATGGCGTGTTCTGCTACCAAGTCATGCCTTTTGGCCTAAAAAATGCAGGAGCAACCTACCAAAGGATGATGCAAAATTGCCTCGGAAGTCAAATAGGACGAAACATTCAAGTCTACATCGACGACGTGGTCATTACCACAAGAAAGGAGGAGTCACTAATCAGTGATTTGGCAGAAACCTTTGACAACTTAAACAGGTACAAGCTCAAGCTTAACCCGACAAAATACTCTTTTGGGGTATCTGCAGGGCAACTCTTGGGATTCCTGGTATCCGCAAGAGGAATAGAGGCAAACCCAGAGAAGATCCAAGCAATATTAACGATGGGGAAGCCCACAAAGTTGCATGATGTACAGAAGCTCGCAGGATGCGTCGCGGCAATAAGTCGATTCGTTGCAAGACTAGGAGAAAAAGCGCTCCCTTTCTATGCATTGATGAAAAAATCGGACGACAAACTCGAGTGGACAGAAGAAGCGGACACAGCTTTTGCTCAACTGAAAAAAGTACTTTCCACAACACCGGTGTTGGTCGCACCAAAAGAAAAGGAGCCACTACTACTATATATTGCAGCAACACATCAAGTGGTAAGCACAGTATTAGTAGTCGAAAGAAGTGAAGAAGGAAAAGCTCATGGAGTCCAACGACCAGTATATTTTGTCAGCGAGGTACTATCTCCAACAAAGCAAAGGTACCCGCACTACCAGAAACTTGCATACAACGTATTCACAACAGCACGAAAACTACGGCAATATTTTGTGGTTCATCCAATCATAGTGGTCAACGAAGCACCACTATCCAATATATTGAACAACCCTTCAGCAACAGGACGTGTCTCTTTATGGGGAATCGAGCTATCGCCCCCAGACATCACGTATGAAAAGCGAAAGGCGATCAAGTCCCAAGTTTTACCAGATTTCACAGCAGAGTGGCTGGAGTTACAAAACACAGGGCCACCAGATTTATCGAGTGTGTGGACAATGTACTTCGACAGATCAAAAAGAATCGAAGGCGCAGGAGCAGGGGTAGTCCTGATATCACCACAAGGCGACAAATTGAAATATGTGCTGAGGATTAGTTTTCCTCAAGGTTCTAATAAGGAAGCCGAGTACGAGGCGCTACTCCATGGGATGAAAATGGCCAAAGCGTGTGGAGCAACTCGACTGGAAATATTTGGAGATTCGAATCTCGTCGTCCAACAAGTGATGAACAAGTGCGATGCCATCAGCGACAATATGACAGCATACAGAAACTTATATTATTATCTTGAGGGAACATTTGACGGATGCAAAGTTTTGCATGTCAGTAGAGCTAGCAACGAGGAAGCCGACAATTTAGCAAATATCGGGTCCCAGTGCTTACCCATACCACAAGGAGTCTTTTGGGAAGAAATCATAGAAAGATCAATAAAAAGCAGCAAAGTCTCGACTACAGGAGAACAAGTCTAGCACCAAAAAACAGGCTCGGGGGCTGATAATCGCGGGACAGCTGAACCCGAAGAAGTCATGATGATCGAGGAAACTTGGATGCAACCATATTTGGTGTACATGGTAAACAAAACACTACCCGAAGATACAGTACAAGCGAAAAGGATAATACGATGATCCAAGGCTTTTGTCGTGTTGCAAGGAAAATTATACAAGAGAAGTATAACAGGCATTTTGCAACGATGCGTTACTCCTCAAGAAGGACAAGAAATCTTAAAGGACATCCACGCAGGGGTTTGTGGGCATCACGCCAGCAGCAGAGCGATTGCAGCCAAAGCCTTTCGTGCAGGATTTTATTGGCTCACAGCCATTGAAGACGCGAAAGATATAGTGAGGAAGTGTGAAGCATGTCAATGTTTCGCATCTCGACCGCACGCACCAGCAGCGGAGTTACAACCAATACCATTATCTTGGCCCTTCGCACAATGGGGTCTCGACATGGTGGGAAAACTGCACAAATCTTGGCCAGGAGGGCATGTTTATATGCTGGTAGCAGTCGACAAATTCACCAAGTGGGTAGAGGCAGCCCCCGTGACAACCCAAGATTCTACAGCAGCAATCAACTTCATCAAGTCAATAGTTTTTCGCTTCGGAGTACCGCACAGTATCATCATAGACAACGGGACAAACTTCACGTCGAAGGAGTTCAAGAATTACTGTGAAAATCTGGGAATAAAATTGAAATTCGCATCTATGGCACATCCAAAGACAAATGGGCAAGTCGAGAAAGCCAATGGCTTGATATGCAATGGGATAAAGAAAAGGCTGTTAGCACTCCCTGAAAAAGCCAAGCACGCTTGGGTGGATGAGCTACCCTCCGTACTCTGGAGTCTCCGAACTACACCTAATGCAGCTACTCAAGAAACGCCTTTCTTCCTGGTCCATGGCGCAGAAGCCGTTCTTCCAGTCGAGATCACCCATAAAGCTCCAAGAATTGCAGCATATGATGAAACAACTTCCACAGAAGCGCTTCAGGATGATGTCGATGCACTCGACGAAGCAAGAGACGTAGCACTAGCCAGAGCTACTCAATATCAACAAAATCTACGAAACTACCACAGTAGTCGAGTTCGTCCACGATCTTTTGTGGTGGGAGATCTAGTTCTATGACTCAAGCAAGATGGCCATGGAAAACTCGAGTCCCCATGGGTGGGACCTTACATCATGACAGAAGTAATACCAGGAGGAGCTTATCGACTACAAGACAAGAAAATGGGGAAAAACGAGAGTAACCCGTGGAATGCAGAGCAATATCCGGCTAATCCGAGAAAACCTCTAACTTCAGTTTGAGTGGTAGGAGCTTCCCATTCCATGACTGATTTGATCTTCTTGGGGTCCACGGATATTCCTCCCGCTGATAATACATGGCCTAAGAATCCAACTTCCTTCAAGCAGAACTCACATTTACTGAACTTGGCATACAGCTGATGCTCTCTTAAGGTTTCTAAGATTAATCTCAAATGGGTTGCATGCTCTTCTTCGGACTTGGAGTAGATAAGAATGTCATCAATGAAGACAACAACAAACTTATCCAAGAATTCCATAAAAACCTTATTCATGAGGTTCATGAAATAAGCAGGGGCATTGGTTAATTCAAATGACATTACAGTGTACTCATACAATCCGTATCGGGTAGTGAAGGCTGTTTTGGGGATATCCGTTGCACGGATCTTCGGTTGGTGGTATCCAGTTCTAAGATCTATCTTCGAGAAGACTCTAGCTCCAGTCAATTGGTCAAACAAATCTTCAATCTTTGGGAGAGGATACTTGTTTTTGATGGTCACATCGTTTAGCTTGCGGTAGTCAGTGTACAGTCGGCTAGAACCGTCACTTTTATCCACAAACAGAACGGTTGATCTCCAAGCAGAAGAACTTGGCTGAATCAATCCTTTACTCAAAAGGTCATCCAATTGCTTCTTCAACTCTACTAGTTCAGCTGGGTTCATACGATAGGGTCGTTGGGCTATAGATCTAGTTCCGGGGATAAGCTCAATGATAAACTCAATATCCCGATCCGGTGGCATTCCGGGTAGCTCGTCGGGAAAAACATCCGGGTATTCACAGACGATGGGAACTTGCTCTAAAGTTGGTCCGGAGATACTCTTATGACATCGGGTGGTTTGGGGTGGTTTTACGGACACATGCTTTACTACAATTCCAGTGCTACTCTTCATGGTGATGGTCTTCTTGGCACAATCTATTACTCCTTGGTGTTGAGACATCCAATCCATACCTAGGACTACTTCCAATCCTTTGGTTCCTAACACAATCAAACTGGCTAAGAATGAGATCCCATGGATTTCTATGGGCACTGCCAAGCAGGTACAACTGGCTTTGGTTATCGACCCGGGAATTTGCACAGACATGACATCTTTCAAGGGTGTGGGTTGAAGTCCACTTTTATCAACGAATAACTGGGTAACGAATGAGTGTGAAGCTCCAGAATCAAACAGAACTCTTGCAGGAACTGAGTTAACAGGGAACATACCAAGCACAATGTCGGTTGCTTCCTGAGCTTCTTCAACGTTCATGTGATTCAGACGGCCTCGAGAGTGAGGCTAGTTCCTTGGTGGATAGTTCTTGCCATTTCCCACATGGCGCTGTTGCTGAACAGGAGCAGGCGTCTTGGATGCATCATTCAGCTTCTTGGGGCACTCATTGGAGTAGTGCCCTTTGAGTCCGCACTCATAACAGGTAACACCAGACTTGTCACCAGGCTTGGGTAACACAGGGGTGCCATTTGGCCTTGGAGTATTGGTGTTGAAGTTGTTGCCACTAGGTCTTGGAGGTGCACGGTTGAAGTTGTTGCCGGGCGGACGGTTGGGATAGTTGGGACATGGAGCAGGTGCAGATGGCCTCATAGGTCTTGGGGCGAAACCCATGGGTGGATTTCCCCTTGGCTTCTGCGAGTTGCTTGAGTTGCCTTGATACATCATACAGCGCTTGCGGTTCTCTGCAGCTTGCTTGAGTTTGCCTTCCATCTGAATGGCAGAGTCAACCAGTGACTCTAGGTCTGCAAAGTGAATGCTGACCAAGACACATTGCATCTCATCATGAAGTCCATCCAGAAACCTTTCTTGCTTCTTCTCAGTGGTGTTGGTGTCATCTGGGGCATACCTAGACAAGGTAAGGAACTTGTCACGGTAATCCACCACAGATAGGGAACCTTGCTTTAGATTTCTGAACTCATCTCTCATCCTTTTAACCAATCCCAAAGGAACATGGGCCTTGCTAAACTTTCTCTTGAACTCCTCCCAAGGCATCACATACCCTTGGGCTTGCATTGCACGAGTGCTATCCCACCAAGCTCTTGCGGCTCCCGCAAGGTAGTGGGTGGTGTACAAAACCTTCTCATTTTCACCAACTTCGGCGACTACCAAATTGTTTTCCATAGTGCGAAGCCAGTCATCGGCATCTAAGGGTTCTTCAGACTTAGTGAATATAGGTGGATTGGTGTTTTGGAAACTCCTTAACTTGGATCGGTGATCACCATTGCCATTGTTTTCTCCTTCACCATTGCCATTGCCATTGTTGTGGTTCATTGCCATCTGGGTTATCTGCTGAAGAGTGGCCAAGTTAGCTTGGCGCTCAGCTCGGGCTGCTTCCCGGTCTTCCATGATCAACCTTAGTAGTTCGGCCATTTCCGGATTCGGGGGTGGGGGTGCTCGCGGCATCTGAAGATAATGTTTGTAAGACAAGAGGGAAAGCTAATTGCTAAGATTTTAATTGTAACATGGATGATGTAATTTTTTGTCTTACTAAGGCTTTAAGAGCCAAATTCATATTTCATTCATCAAACATCCAACATACCACACATACGAGTTCACACATTTACAAATGGTTTACATCAAACCATGGCGACTCGTCTACTAGAGAGGGGGATACAACTCACACCTACACGAAGTGAAAATAAAGTGGTACTCATAACTAGATAACACTTGGATCTCTGATCTACACAGCGGGCTCCTCGGGGTCTTCCTCCTCATCACTCACAATGAATCCATTATGCCCCCATCTTCCGGATCATCAAGGTCCTCCATGAAGTCATCCTCATCACTAATGAGGGCATTATCCTCCTTGCGGAGATCAATGCCTTCCTCCTCACCAAGGTGATCCTCAAGACTCTCAATGTACTCAGTCAGCTCAGCCACATTGGCCTTCAACTCCTCAATGTCCTGATCCTTCTCATCGCGCTGGCGATGAAGGCTCTTGCGCTCCTTCGCAAGTATCCTGATAGTGCTCCTCGCCTCTACCAGTGCGAAGTGCTCAAGGTTGGCCTTGGTACGGGCACGATCGGCCTCCTGCTGAGTGGAGTACAGCAAGAAGTCCATGTGATCGATGTAGGTACTCGGCTCATTCTGCCCGGGCATGTTTGCGGGACGCCCATCCGCATCACGCCGAGCAAAGTTCCTAAAGTGCTCCCCCTGGACCTCCTCAACATGCAGTCCGCATAAGCGGGCGTGCATCTCCTGCATACCTCGGACCAAACCATCGGCCCAAGTGTTCTCCACAAGCTCAAACTTGATCCTTGGAGAACTCAAATTCCCCTTCTTGCCACGGCAACTGGCCCTGATAAGCCACCGTAGCTCTCCATCTGGGTGCTCATTGAGCACGGCTCCCTTGAACTCCGGATACAAACGATCCAGGAACAAGGTCAGGGTGGTGAGGTCGCGCTCGAAACAAAGGCTGCCACCATGGCCCAACTGGTAGTGCTCAGTGAATACTGGGGCCATCTACAAAATTTTAGATTAGCTTAAGTTAGTGATCAACTCAAGTGTGCAAAATTTTAAGTAGGCAAAAACTGAAGTATGTATAAAACTTTGCAAATAGAGAGGAAAGACTAAGCAATTTTGCAACCATTACTTATATCTTTGCTTTTATCAAGGTTTCATTTCACGCCCATTCTAACTAAGGTCTCCTATGGTCAGCCTAGGCTCTGATACCAACTTGTGACAACCTCAAATTTGATAACAAATTCAAAGTGCCCGTTATGCATTCCACCGCAATCCCAGAACCATTGTTGCGATATACATAACGTAGTTGGTAACCAGTTCCATAGACATTACAATACGAGGGTTCAATACAATGGTCATAGAGACCAAGTTCATATTACAACACAATATAGCAGCGGAAATAACGTCTTCGGGTCCATGCCTTCACCCTACAGGCAATGGCGACTCATGGAGACGAGCTTAGTTCTGGTACTCTTCTTCATACCCTTCCTCCTGGTACTCTTCCCCATAGTCTGGCCACGTTGATAGCCAGGGAGCCATGAGTACATTGGATGCACTCGCAAACCATCTTATAAACAAAATGATGAAGTAGATATGCAAGTTTGGTATAGTGGACTAAGCACTAAGTTTATTTGCAAAAGCTAGTTTTATTTCCCAAGAATGTTCATTGGTAGAAAAGAGGTTTAGTTCTCTAAGTTCAATCTAAAGAAGAACTTCAAGTGTGTCAACATCAAGGTCAAGTCAAGTCATTCACCAAGTTCACCGTTGTTATTTTTATTCTTGACAAAAGTCAAGTACAGCTTGCCAACTGTCCATGACCGCGGACACGGCTATTCGAATAGTTTGAAAACCTCTGCAGAGGGGTACACTTTACCCACAAGATTCGATACATCTGCTGGGAGAAATCCACGGATCGTCATACACAAGTATGCGGGGTTCAGATAATCAAACAAACTCTTTCACTTGCTCACCCTAGTATAGGATCCTTCCCTAGAGCCCGGGGTACGGAATCCCCGCTCCGGCGCCTCTAGTTCTGGCCGCTCTGGGATGCCGGATTAGTGGAATCCACTCGGTTCAGAAGTAACCGCTCACGGTGTCCTTCCATAAAGGTTTGATACAAGGCCTCCCATACTAAGGTAAACAAGCTACGGACTAAGCCCCTTCCCATATAGGGGTAATGTGGTCGTACGGTATGGTTGGCTCACATAGTACATCACTTAGTATCATTTAACAAATACATTTCATAGTTCTTAGTCACGATTATTTTCCTTCATAAAACCATCATGTAGTAGTGGTTTCCAAATCAAGTTTTCAAGTTCAATTCACCAGGTTCAAATGGGGTTCCTCTAGAGATAGCATAAATTTTATTAGCGACTAAGCAACTACATTGAGGGATGATACCACTAAGTAGAGTTGGATAAACTTAGCTTGATGCTCTTGCTAAACAAGACATCACTACACTTCTATCATCCTACTCTAGCAATTCAATCATGCAATTTACTTAAATCAAGTAGAATGCAATATTAAAACTAGGCATTGGGAGTATGAATCAAAAGATGGCTTGCCTTGGTTGGCAAAGTGTCCGGGGTACTCTTCTTCTTCTTGATAATAAAATCCCCCTCAATATCCTCCTCAGCAACACTAGCGTCTAATAATGAAATCAACACAAAACACACAATCACTACACCATGCTAACAACACACCAAACACACATATTTGTTTGCTAACCATAGCATCCATGTTGCAATTTGTGGAGTTGGGTTGCAAGTTTTTCTTCCAAGTTTTCATTGAGTGTGCAAGTTAAAGTTTCTACTCAGTGACATGTGTTGTTTACTTTTTGGAGTATGGGTAGGTAACTATGGTTAATAGGGCTAGTTCAAGTGGGGATTGACTAATTATGTGAATTAGTATTGAGGGCAAAAATTAATTCTAAGTGCAAGATAGAGATCTATCATTTTATGCTACAAGATAGGATGGGGTTAGGGTCTAATTGATAACACTAACAAGGTTTGAGTTGATTAAGGTTGACTAAACAGTAGGGGAGTTAATTAGTAAGTTCACCATTCAAGTTTCATAAATTTTAGGAGGTTTAAACAATTCTATAGAATTTTTCTAGCATTAATAAAGCTATGGTCCCACTATTCTTATTTATTTAAATTCCTAACTCAAATTGAATTCTAACCAACTCTACAGGCTAGAACATTTTACAAGCTTTCCAATGCATATTTATTTGCTAGAAAAGGATTTGTAAATCTCTGGGAATTAAAGTTTGAAAATCATATCTGAATCATATTTGAAATAATTCAAACGGGCGGGAAATTAAATAAAAAGGAAACGGACCGATTCTAAATAGACTGGGCCTATTTCAAACGAAACCCGAATGGGCCGGCCCAGAAAACGATTCGCACGGCGGGAAAGAAATAAAAACTGGACCTGACAGGGGGGTCCCACTGGTCAGGTCACTTAACTTCTCCGAATCGGTACGCTACCGAACGATCTAGATCTAACGGCTCACAGCCATCGTGCTCGACGGAGAGGGGCGGAGCTCACCTGCGAGTAGTGAAGACGACGATGGCGACGGCGACGTGCGTAGAGGAAGAAGAACTTGACGGCGAGGGGTGGGAACGACTCCGGCGTGGCTCCTCCTCCGATTCCCAGTGGCGGCTTGCTCCAGGGTGGTCGAACGCGGCGGCGCTCTCCGCGTCCAGTACCTCGCCGGCGTTGCAGGCGTCGATGAACCAGAGCGAGAGGGAGGGAGAGATGGTGTCTGGGAGGTAGCCTGGAGTGGTGTGCGTCTCCTCGTTTGATCGGAGGGGCCTTTTATAGGCCGAAGCGTCGAGGGCGAGGGCGTCCAGTAGCTCGCCGGTGCGGGGGCCCTGGGCGCGTGCGTCGAGCGACACTGGGCACGGCGGCCTTGCTCGCGTGCTGGGGGGGCTTCGGTCTCGGCTGCGGCATGCTGTAGGTCGGTGCTGGCGAGGGCAGGGTGGTCGGCGACGTGCAGCAAGCTGGGAAGAAGAGAGGGGGGGTCCTGGGTGCTGTCTCCTCTTCTCCTCCCTTTCTCACGGCTCGGGTCGGGGCAGAGGGGGTTGGGCTCGACCGTGGCATCAGTCCAGGAGCATGGCGACAGGGTTTGGGCGAGCAAGAATAGTGATCTTCACAGTAGCTTCGATTTGGCTCGATTTCGTCTCCCAGGTGTTCGACGAATTGCCCGCAAGAATTTCAAATTCGAAATTTTGAAAATTTCCACTTTGGGTGATCAACATATTGGCCAAGGTTTCCAGTCATATTTTTGTTCTGGAGAAATAACAGGTTTTGCAAGAATTTACATTTGAAAATAGGGTATGGTCACTGTTTCAGATTCAAAGTTTGACAGAAGTTTGAGTGATGTTCTGATTTGAATTTTGGGCAGAAACTTCTTGGTTGAGTTTGTATGTGACTTGGTGAAGCTCAACTAACTGGCCAAACATGGAGGTGAGTTACAGATTTCTTAATCCAAGAGCTCAAAGTAGGGTAGTCAAACAAATTTCCTAGATCATCTTATTCTTCTCTTTTTCTTTCTTTCTTTTGTTTCTTCTTTCTTTGGTTCTTATAATTATTCTCACTTGCTTCTATTGGTTAGGTTAGAATTAACTAACTAGTGCACAACCAAAATTAACACACATAAAATCATAGAAAACGTATAATGGGAAATACATGTATGCATGCAATAATGGATAAAAGTTTTATCTTGGTCCAAAATTTGGTACTTTGATTATTAGGAAGTGGATTACAATTTTCTGAGTTGTTACAGTATGTCAGGCAGAAGAGGATTTGAAGCTTACTGGCGAGATCGACGTTGAGCTGGGCAATATCAACTTCCCACTTGGTGGCCGGCTCCTTCAGATGCTGTAATTCGGTTCTTGCTTCGGCGGCATCAGCTTCTGAGGTAGCAAGCAGCCCCTGGACCTTCTTAAGTTGGCCATCCCTCTCCTCCTTTTCGTCCAGGAGCTCAGCAATCCGGCCCTTCAGTTGCTCCACCTCAGTCTTGTGGGCGACATCCCTTTCGTCCAATCGCTTGGCCACATCCACTGAGGACACACAGTCCCGGTGGCGCGCTTCCAGTGCAGCCTTTTCATATGCAAGGATTTGAGGTTAAAAGGATTTGAAGTACAAAGTGCCTAGTTGAAGATCAGCAGGATTCGGCATACCTGTCAGCTCTTTTACCCTCTTAAGAAGCTCGGTGACTTGTTCTTCTGTGCCAGCTGAAGAATGTCGGTAAAGGTTGTGAGTCGGCGCATCAGGATGTGTCGGCAAGAAAATTTTGTGAAGTAAAAAGAGGAAAGGCATCCGGCATATAGGGGTATGTCGGCTGAGTTTACCTTTCTTGGACAGATCCAGGCGAAGCTTGCTGTGCTCGTCGGATAACTTCCGATGTTCGCATACCAGGTCGTGGTACATCTCGGTGCGTGAGTTGTTCATGCGCTGCAAAAGTGTTGGGATTTGAAATGTTATGAGAGAAATCTAGCATATCAGTTAAGTTGGAGATTCTACCAAGTGTTCATTTTTTGAAGACCCGGCACAGGATGCTGTGCACCTATCCCGGCCCTCGGTGACTAGGATTTGAAGCTCGAGTCGAGCTTATATGTCGGTCAGGTGGATTTGAAAGTTACATGAGATTTTAGTTTTTTGAAGACCCGGCACAGGTGCTGCGCACCTATCCCGGCCCTCGGTGACTAGGATTTGAAGCTCGGATCGAGATTATATGTCGGTCAAGTGGATTTGAAAGTTACATCAGATTTTAGTTTTTTGAAGACCCGGCACAGGTGCTGCGCACCTATCCCGGCCCTCGGTGACTAGGATTTGAAGCTCGGATCGAGCTTATATGTCGGACGGTTGATTTGAAAACAGCTAAGTGCAAAAGAGTATTTGAAAATCCCGGATGTCCGTATCCCGGTCAGCCGACATTTTCGGGGACTGGGGATATGTAAGGAGAATACTTATGTTAGTGGCGTCGGCCAAAAGGTGAAGCCTCTGCTGGATGCTGAGGAGCTCACTGGCAATGGGAATGGGCTTGGCAGCCAGTATAGCAGCAGGATTGCCAGTGGCCGGAGCTTCAGCCAATTTCTTCTTCCTGGAGCTAGCAGTGTCCATATAGTCAGCGTCATTCCACTTCATGCAGTGCTCCTTGAGAGATCCAAGGATTTTGTCGCTCTTGGTAAGCAGTGAAACGTGGCCCTCAAGTTCCGGCGTCTGGAAGAAGCTGGGCCGGATGCTGCCTTGCCAAAGTGGAGTGTCATGGTAGAGCTGGAAGGCGCGGGTTTAGCAAGTGCCGGCGCAGTTGCAGCAGACTGTGTCCCGGTCTTAATGATTTGCTTCATCTTGACAGTGCCGGACTTGGCCGGGACAGCGGTCTTTTCAGCGGTTGGAGTCTTGGGTGCTGGTTGTTCCGACGCGGCCGGTGCAGCTTGTCCTGCAGAAGCAGGTGCCGGGTCAGTCCGGACTTCTGGCACTTCTGGGGCTTTTCCTTTCTCTGTGCCGGCGCTCTTGTCGCCTGCGCCGGCATCTTCAGCAATCTCGGCGCCGCTGGCAGGCGCGCCGGTGTCAGGGGCATCTGGTTGGGCCCCTGTGTCCATGTGGACATCAGAGGCAGAAGGGTCTTGTTGAGCCCCCGAGTCCATGTGGACGTCGGGGGCAGAATTGTCTTGTTCCGGCGGAGGATCATCCTTCGCCGGGGAAGAGGCCTTTTTGGGCGCAAGCAAAGATGCCGGCGCTGGAGAGGTGGTGTGGCTGGCAGATGGTATGTCGGGGTGTGCAGCGGCCATCGACTTATCAACGTTAGGGCTGGCACTTGAGCTGGAGGCATGTTCCGGCGCGAGAGGAGCCCTGAAAGAGAGAAAATACCAAGTTAATAATCAAAAGGAGAAATATGTCAGAAATAATATAAAGGGAAGAAACTTACCCCGAGGCAACGGGTCTCTGCCTCTTGGGCTGGGGTACGCCGATCTTCTGCCTCTTGGTTTGTTGAGATGGTTCGGGCTGGGGCTTCACTCCGCGTTTCCGCCCTATGCGTACGCCGGTAGAGGGAGGGCCCTGGTTCAGAGGGGCAGCATTGACAACCTCGTCATCCGGTATAGCTGAGGACGGCATAGCATAAGCAAGAGGTGTGGTAGGAAAGGCATAAGCAAGTGGCATTGGGTCATAATACATCAGGATCTCCTCGTCAGAATCATGCTCACTCCAGGCTTGAGTGGAATGCCAGGATGAAGAGGCCTTACCCGCGGCAGAAGCGGCGCGGGTGTTCTTGGGCAGTTTGTCCTCATGATCCGGATCTTCGGGATCCAGAGTAGTGCGGTTTGCAGCTATCTTAATGCGCGCGTTCTCCATATCCTGGAAACTGAATTTCTGCATAAGACAGAGTAAAGTAATAAGGAACAAGAGATATATCGGCAATAGAAAAGATCAAACATAGATATATCGGCAATAACGGTATGTCGGGCTGAATAGTTGTATGTCGGCTAAAGAGGTTTACCGTCGGGGCGGGGCGGTCCCGGCTGTAAGGCTCGAGCCCCCAGGCAAAAGTCACTTGCGAAGACTTGCATATATCTTTAACCCGCCGCAGAATGTCGGCAGGGCTCAGCTCATGTGTGGAGTGTCGAGTGGGGTCCATGGGCCCGCTCATCTGACATATCTTATGGGACCGGCCCTGGAGAGGAGAGATGCGCCGGCTAATAAAGCAAGCCACTATGTCCTGAGGTGTGAGGCCGGCATCCCGCAGTTCGCCCTTGACCCGGTGGAGGGCGTTAACCGGCCCCACTGTGGTCTTCGGGTTATATGTCCAGTTCTTCATCCCGGTGGGTGGCTCGTCCACGTATGGCGGCAGGTTGAGCAGATCCACATCTGTGGTGTTCTTCACGTAGAAGAAACTCTTCTGCCATTTTTTACAAGACTCGAGCAGCTCTATGTTGGGGAAGTCTGAACCTTTCCGAGACATTATGGTGGCCGCGCCGCATTGGGTCATGGGG
Source organism: Dactylis glomerata (assembly GCA_007115705.1). NCBI lineage: Eukaryota > Viridiplantae > Streptophyta > Magnoliopsida > Poales > Poaceae > Dactylis > Dactylis glomerata. The sequence goes on along the minus strand of QXEO01000596.1, from coordinate 75,270 downwards.
CGGTCTTTCTTCTCCTGAGCAGTTTCCGGCGGGTCATCCTTACTCCGGGGCTCTTGAATGACCTGCTTGCGCAGCTGGAAGTATTTTGCCCAAGCCTGGGAAAAGGGCTCTATGCCGGCAAAACCCTCGCAGAAGGCAGCAAAGGCAGACAAGATCATCACCGCATTTGCTGGCAGATGGTGGGGCTGCAAGTCATAGGTATCCAGGAAGTCCCAGAAGAAGTCAGATACCGGTAAACCAAGGCCTCTCTCAAAATGAGAGATGAAGACGACGTGTTCGCCGGACTCAAGTGCCGGCACAATCTCTCCCGCAGGTAGCCGGCATGCTACGCCAGCCGGGACACGTCTTGTTGTTGTGATCCAGGATATGTCGGCCGGGGTCACCTCTGACCCCTCCCAGCCGGAGCGTCCTTGTACCTGGGCCGGGTTATCCTCCTCCGGCGTAGATGTGGCCGTCATGCTGGATGAAGCCATCTTGGTGGCCGGGATAAGGCATGAGAGCTGGAGTCCCGTGATGTTAGTCCTATTAGGAGCAGAGTAAAGGGGGAGGTTAGTCTCTCCGGCGTACCAATCTCACACAAGTTAGTAGGAAGAGAAGATCTAACGGCACAGTTAAAATCAGAAATAATTATGGGTAAATTCCTATGGGAAGAACACCTGTGAACTTCCTGGGAAGATTACTAGCAATGCTAACCAAACCAGCAAGATGCTAAGCAGAGGAACTAAAGGAGATCTAGGCAAATAGAGTCGCCATAGCAAAATCACAGAGAGGCATGAAGGAAGAAGAAGTCATAAGGGAGAAGAACTTACCGGAGCTCAGGCGGCGACAATGGGGCGACGACGAGCTTGCAGATGAAGATCCAATCTCCCCCGGCAGTGTCCGGGAGAGGAAGAGGACCGGCGGCATCGAGGGCGAAGAGGCCGAATGACGGTGAGAATCGGTGCCAGCATGGAGGAGGACCACGGCGGTGCGGGTTCTCTGGCTCGGTTGGTCCGACGGAGAGAGTTCGAGGAGAAGGCGCAGAGGAAGAAGAAGGAGTGGGGGTAAAAATGAGAGTTACCCTCGCTCCCCTATTTATATTGCGCGGCTGCGGTCGTGGGAACGGTGGTAGTGCTCCACTACCCGGACCGTTTCTGCGAGCATCGCCACATGGTGGCACATCGTGGGGCGGCGGTTCTGGTAACCGTGCCACTAGGCCAGTTATGGCAATGATGGCGAGCAGTAATGGCGCTGTGAACCGTCACTTCATGTGACCGTTCGCAATGGCAGAGCAGTTGCAAGTTTCGATGGAAACTGTCGTACTTGGCTTCTCGAGGAAGCCTCAGCTATGTGCCGGCATAACCGTGCGTGAAACAAATCCTGTCCGGAATACCTTCGGGACCGGCTGGATTAACTTTTAGAGAAGGAAGAGGAGCCGGCATATGGTATAATCGCCGTTGTATAGTCAAGAGCCGGGATATAAGAAAAGAGATATTATGTTGAACCTGTCAAGGCCCCTCAGTTAAAACTGGGGGACCTCGACAGCTTCGGGGACTAGTGTCAGGGGGATGACTCCCGGTAGGGTCAAGAGACTAGAAAGATATAAGGGATGTGGTTGACTTTATGTTGGTTGACCAAAGATTGGTCTGGCCGGAATATGAGAGTATCGGTCAGACCGGCATATAAAGGCGTATCCCGGCCGGTATTCAGATATATCGGCAGAGACGGGATACTTGATGAGGAGTGCCGGCGTATATATAGATATGCCAGCCTAACCTAGTTGTTGTATTATGCAGGAACAGTGGAGGCCGGATTACCCAACCTGGGTCGTTGGTCTGGCACATAGGTCCAGGATATGGCCAACGGCTATATCCGGGATACAGAAGTCAACCAAGGTGTCATATCCCTACAATCAAGGAAGGAAACATCCAAGCATGGAAGCAGACTATGATGACAGGGTGCATAGTGGAGGTTTACCAACCATCACTGTGCCAAATACAGTCCTTGACATCACAGTTGTAAGGTCACAGTCGAAGAGGTACAAGGTACAGGGATGCTGAGTCCCATCGAGAGCAATCAGGGGCAAAGTCAAGGGTGGCAGCCATCGTCAGCTTGTCCCGTTTGAACTGTAGTCTATGTCATCTGCTTGTAGATGACCGTTGTAACCCTGGCCTCCACTATATAAGGTGGCACAGGGAGCCCTAGCCAAGGGTTGGTCTCTCTTGACTCTCTCAGTTGATAGTTCATCTTCCTCCTCTCGCAGAGAGCCTGGAAGCGCCATTGTTGTGTACTCCATCGATCCAAATATACAACCAGTAGAGCAGGAGTAGGGGTGTTATCTCCTTACAAGAGCCCCAAACCTGGGTAGATCTGTGTTCCTTTATGTCGTGCTTCTTAGCTTGTTCCCCTCTCCCGAATCCTCCAGCATTTAGTTCGGCCCCCATTCAAGCCATCCCATGGCATATGTTGTTTCACCACGACGACAGAACCCTCGTACGTTGAGAGAACTCCAACACATAGCAGTTTCAGAGTTTGTGCAAGTTAGCTAGGATTGATGTTTTGGCCTTTGGGTCACGCTGAAATCTAGTTTTACATGCAGTAGAACTGCAGAAACCAAGTTTCTTTTTTTGTCACAGTAGAAATGGTTGTCTGAAACTGTGTTGAACGTTCACACCGGTTACAGGTTCTTCAGACCATAATACATAGTGTTACAGTCATCTAAATGATTGATATCACTCTGTATTCAGGTATTTTTTGCTCTTATTATCTGTTGCTGTGATGTTGCTACCATGGTGTCGCGGATGTGGCCGCGAACAAGAGGATGCTGGACACCCCCTTTTAGTTTGGTAGTGGGCGCGGGTACAACTCCGGTATCTCTAGGACAATTAAACACACAAATACTCAAGCCTTTTTACCCAAGTTTAGACCATGCTGACGCCTAAAACCCTACGTCCTGCTATCTGGTTTATCTTAAAGATGAAGATGTACAATAGAGAGTTGCTCAGAGAGCGTGTGAGGCTAATCATAGGCTTCCCTGGCTCTAGCTCTAGCTAGCTCTCTTTCTCTATGCTCCTTTGGGAAAAATCCGTGGAGTCCAACCTCTAGTACGATGGCCTGGGTCCTCTTTTTATACTGCAAGGGGATCCCATAGTTGCTGCGTTCCCTGGGGAATACCTCATCTACATACATGTCGAGTCGAGTGCTATGTGTCAGGCTTTGCTAGCAAGTCTCCTCTTTGTCCCGCATGCCGTGTCTACCGCTGACAGTGATGAGACAAAACAGGAAGACGTTTTGTCTCTAGTGCTTATCCGGCCTACATCGTCAGATCTTATCGTACTACAGCGCCTGGCGCAGAAATTCATGGGCCGCAGAGCACCGGGGCACGCCCACCAGGTGGTGCGCATGCGATCCCAAGCGGTGGGCATGTCTCGGGTTTGACCGTTGTCGCGCCTTGTGGGCCTTGCCACTAGAGTGGGGGAAATGTGTTGCCCGTTAAGCCAGGTCAGGAACCGATGGGTCCCCACTAGCTGCGCACTGTGGGAGCTGGAAAGGGCTTCCCACTGCTCTGTTGCTACTGTTCCTAGGCGCTCCTCCCGGGAACCCTCCTTCTTGCCAGGTACACTCCTGTGATGTAGGCTTTCGAAGATGTCAGCGAGCTTGGCCCGATGACATCTTCGAGAAGCTTTGTCGCAGAGGCATTCTCGTCCTGTCCTGAGCATGCTTCCTACAGGATGTAGATTTTGCAGGTCTCCACACGCGTCTTGGTCTTTGGTGTGCTTCAGCACCTTGAAGATATAGATCTTGTATGTCTCGACACCCTCCTCTGGATGAGGCCACCAAGAGAGTGTCTATTTATAGCCCTGGGTGTTGCGACGCTCTCCATTACTTAGATGACTCCTTGTTCGATGATCCTTCCTTCCCTGTGAAAAAACTTCACCACAAAACTTTTTCCCATCTCTTTTCTGAGTGGATGACATTAGTGGGCACAAACGATAATATGCATGTTGCCATAGGACCTCAAAATAAAATTTCGTATATGATGTCGAGAGAGTGGATTAAGTTTCTAACATTCACAAAATATCAAAAGACTCATAAAGAATTAAATTGAGGCTCAAAAGAATGCTTAAAACAACAAAAGACAAAATATGTCGAGAAAAATAGCAGCAGTGTAACAAATTTATTTCGCCCCCTTAAATATGTGAGGAATTTTTTTATGATTTTTTTCTTGTAGAGGATAAAAAGTTTCAGGTTCAGTGAATTTTTCATGATTTTAGGAGGTACCAAAAAAATCAAAAAAATCATGCACTAAACAGTACCATGCAGATTTCAGCAACTCTCATATGTATTGCAACTTTAAAACGTTCAAGATGGGTAAAACTTGGCACTTTATTACTAACTATAGTAAGAAAACAAAAAAAACTCTCTTACAACAGCAAGAGTGCAAAAAATAAAATTCAAAATAAAATTAACCAGGTTGCCTCCTACAAAGCGCTTTCTTTATAGTCATATGGCTTATCATACCTTTTTAGTAGGGGCAATGATGTTGTATGAGTAATGCTTCTTGATTATCACTTATCATTATTAAAAATAATATATGACAATAAAATGTCAGGATCCCATGGTCTGATCATACAAAAAACATATTTAACACTTTAAAGCATAATAGTGCACACCATAAAGTATGCAACAAGTAATAATGAAGTCTAACTTTCTTCCTATGCATTAACATTTTATATATGAATAAATCACAACCAATAAGAGTATACCAATGCATATCTACAGCAGGTAAATGAAACTTATAATAATTAATTAGTAACATATAGAGGGCACTCATAACCTCCTCTTTCATAATAGTTGTAATTACTAGAAGAAAATTTAATAGAGTAACTATTTGAATCACGCATCTTGGATTTTTTGGCAAATAAAGAGGATCATCAAAATTATTATGGCATTCATTAGCATGCTTTCCTCTTTCAAAGAAGTTACTAGTACCATTTTAATCGTAGTATCATGAATGCAATAAGATTTTTCATAAGAAGGTTGCAAACCACATAGGTACTTCTCAATATAAGCATATTTCTCCTCTATGGTGTAAATAGAATATATCAAGAATAATATGGGACTCTCATGAATGAGATCATCATCACAACCACCAAGTTCGTCATTTTTATCCTCACATAACATAGTATCTATTTCTAAGCATGGAGGATTATTAAGCAAAATAAGACCATCATCCAAAGCATATTCGGTTTTAGAGTTATTATCACATGTTGGTGGTGAAGGTGGAAGATCCCACACTTCCCTAAGCTTAGATGGAACTATGGCATCTTCATTTTCTTCTTTATGTAATAAGCTAGTTCTCTCTTGGTTTGTGGTGCCCCTCTCATTGTAGTCAACAACATATATTTTATCAATAAAGTTGGTCACGCAATAATTAAGGATAAGAGTGATCTCACTATCATGTTTATTAGCCACATCACCAGTTTCATAAATCTCATTAATAAAAGTTTTTAATTCATAGATTGCCATAAACATCACAAATTGCTCTAATTCTTTTATCCCTAAAGGAAAAAAAATATATAAGTATGATAAGATGCAATTGTATGTTCCTTATGAGATCTACATTGAAAGTCAAAGTGTTCACAAACGCAAAAGGAACAAGTTCTATCCTGATGTGCAAGCAAATCATTGGCAATATGTTCTAGAGATCTCAATGACTTATCCAAATGTCTCCCTTCTTGTGACTTCCTATATTTAAGCAATAATTCTCCAGCAGTAGATACAAAATCATATTCTATAGTATTTTCCATTTTTTTCATTTTATGGGTTTTTATATAAGAGAAAAGTAAATAAAAATCTAAAAGTAAATTATACTAAGAGGAAAAATTGAATATAAACTAGAGACAAAATCACAACCAAACAACTTAAAGAAGTAAACCTCCCTGATGGTGCGGTATTGATGATGTAAATGACCGACCAGTTGGGAACCCCAAGAGAAGGTGTGATGAGAACATGAGCAAGTTTTCCCTCCGTTATGAAACCAAGGTAATCAATCCAGTAGGAGAGAGCCAAACTTAAGAAGGTGATGCTTGCTAGCTTCGTGACACTCTGGACAATGGCACCAGACAACTTGCTGGTGCACAGTTGACGTAGGAGCTTCTTCACCAAGCAGCAACATGAAACCTGCACACAACACAAACAAATACTTTGCTCCCAACTTACGATGAGGTTGTCAATCTCACCGGTTTGCTGTAAACAAAGGAATGAGCGTATCGAGTGGTAAAAGGATAATAGTTATGCAAGTAAAAGTAAACAGTGCGAGTAAGGTAAAATAGTGTAACAATGTAAAGGAAATTGGACCGGGGTCCACAGTTCACTAGTGGTGTCTCTCCATAAGATAAAAAGCACATGCTGGGTAAACAAATTACAGTTGGGCAATTGATAGAGCAAAGATAATATACATACATCACGAGGATCACTATGAGGCTTACTCTGGGCATTACGACAAAATACATAGACCGTAATCCAACTGCATCTATGACTAAAAATCCACTCACGGGGAATCGTCCGAGGACCCCTTGAGTATTAAGTTGCGAACAACAGATAATCGCATTAAGCAAAGTGCGTAATGTAAATAAAGCAAATGTCCTTAGACACAAGAATGTTGTTTTCTCCCTAGTGGCAACAACACATCTACAACCTTAGAGGTATCTGTCACTCCCCCAGATTAAATAGAGGCATGAATCCGACTATCAAGAATAAATACTCCCTCTTGGAGTTACTACCATCTACTCGGCCAAGATAGCTACTAGCAATGGAAAGCATGCAAGATCATAAACAACATAGAGATAATATAAAGATATAAATTCAGCACATCACCTTGACATAGTACCAATACTCATCGGATCCCAACAAACACAACATGTAAGATTACATAAAGATGATCTTGATCATGTAGGGCAGCTCACAAGATCTAGACATAAAGCACATGGTGGAGAAGACAACCATCTAGCTACTGCTATGGACCCATATTCCAAGGTAGAATACTCACACATCACTCCGGAGGCGACCATGGTGGTGTAGAAGGCCTCCGGCAGGGATTCCCCTCTCCGGCAGGGTGCCGGGAAGAGCTCCTAGATCCTCCCGATCTCGCGATGGCGACGGCGGCGGCTTGCAGTATGTTTCTGGGAAAAGCGATCTGTCCTTTAGGTTTTTCCCATCGAGGGGACTTCATAGGCAAAGGGGCATCGTCAGGAGTGGACTAGGGAGCCCTCACCATAGGTGGGTGCGGCCAGGGGCTGGGCCAAGCCCCCTGGTGGTGAGGCTGGCCCCTGGCCCCTCTCCGTGTCATCTTCGGTAAAAATAGGAGGTTCGGCTTTTGTTTCGTCCAATTCCGAGAATATTCCCCGTGTAACTTTTCTGAAACACAAAAACAGCAGAAAACAGGGAACTGGCACTGTGGCATCTTGTTAATAGGTTAGTTCCGGAAAATGTATAAAAACGCCACGAAGTCTAACAAAACACTAAGCAAATGGTGTAAGAACAAGCATGGAGCATCAAAAATTATAGATACGTTTGAGACGTATCAGGCATCCCCAAGCTTAACTCCTGCTCGTCCTCGAGTAGGTAAGTGATAACAAAAGAATAATTTTTGAGGTGACATGCACCATCACAATCTTGATCATCTAAGTAAGCATTGAGTGCTGGGATCAAAAGAACTTAAAACATGGGCATAAAAGATATAATCTTGACAATAAAGAACTTAGCAACCATGTTATAACATGAAAAGGAACACAAATGAAAGATCATAAATAATGAAACAATGAAAGTCAAGTGTGTGTTCAAATCATATGGAAAACATAGCAAATGGTTTTCAGCTTGTCCCTCATGGAATAGCAAAACATAAATGCATAGGACACCTTCAAGTTTAAGAGGGCGACTAGATACAAATAATTTAAGAACAAGTGAAACTAAAATAATGAATCAATCAATGATAACTTTGGGACAATGCACATTATGCTCAGAATGGCAACTATGCTCTCTTAGACGGTGCATAAAGGTAGAAGGTGGAGACTCAACATAAAAATAAAAGAAAGACCCTTCGCAGAGGGAAGTAGTGATTGCTAGTTTTATAAACCTTCAAAAATTATGGTACTTACTAGCTTTGAGCTCTCATTGCCCCCATCATAGGCATCTTGAATAGTTAAAGTAAATGCAAGAACATTTAATAAGCATATGATTGACAAATCATAAGTTGAAAACCTCGTGTCCCATGAAGTACGAATACCCAAACCTCATGCTACTCGACTTAGGGTCCCAAGCAAGCTGTTGTCATTGTAAGTATATGCATATCATTGAGAACCGCCAACGGGGTACCTCCGTGCCCGATGACATGGAACAAGCCCACATCAAAATGACAGGACAAATAGACAATGAACACCTCGGTATCTCTTTTATTTACTATTGGTATAGCTTTTTATTTTGAGATGCATCGTCGAATGTCCACTATGGGCATGCTGTAAATTTCCACCATGAATTATGCATGGCTTGGATTAGCGGCCCAGGTGTTTCTCTAACACATATACAAACTCCATGATCCCGCAAGATTCCCACCTTGTTTCACATCGCGAGTATCCATAAACAAAAGATCACAATATCAACTCAAATAAGAAGTGCAATGTTGAAAGCTTACCCCATGACGGCATGTTTTGGCTAATTTCCAACTTACAACTTGCAAGCATAACGTAAGCATAAAAGAGCCACAATGTCAAAATTTTAAAAGCAAGAAAAGTAAAGTGTGCCATCAGGTTCGTGAGAGCTTTACTGACCAATTTTCGCATAACACTGATAAGAGTTTAATTCGAAGGATAGATAAAAGCAAGTCAAATGTACTTTGGAATAGCAAATTGCTAATAGGTATGTATGGTGGACACATTGGCATAACTTGGTTTTTAGGAGTTGGATGCACGAGTAGAGCTCATACTCAGTACAAAACGAGGGCTAGCAAAAGACTGGGAGCAACCAAATAAGAGAGCAAAAATGGCCATAATCATGCAAAGCGACAAAGCAACATTAAGAGAAGCATAAAATGGCATCAAAAGTCAAAAACTAAATGATCATAGAGGCTTATGGTGACTTGTTTATAGTCATAACATGTTGTAAGCATGTGCCAAGTCAACCCAAATAAAGCGTCAAAGGAGAAAACCAAATAAATGCTTCCACAAAATAAGAACAACGCATGATTTTTTCAAAGGCTCATTAAGCAATCTCAGTCATTTGAGACAAGTCATGCTACAGCAAAAATCACTAAGCATACTATCAAAATGACATCAAGCATGGCATGCAAAAGTTTAAGCCGCAGTCTAAACAAGCTCCTTTTTGTACCACTTTTTTGCATGAAACTTTTTCTCTTTTCCAACACCATTCGAACCTTTTTGAAATGACTTTTTTTTATGAATACCAACATAGACCAGAGGTAAAAATACACCTTGATGCAAGGATAAAACAAGATCTGCACAAAAATCAAGGCGAAAAACAAAAGCTAAATGCAGTAGCAGAAAAAGAGAACACTCGTTGAACGATAAGAGTGAAAAACGGAGTGTTCTTCGCAAATGAAAAACGAGTAAATCTCCTCCAAAAGAAATTTGTTGGGGTCCAACCATTTATTGCAGCAAACAAAACAAAATAAAAATGAACACTAAAGTAAAGACGCTCCAAGAAAAATGCATACTGCATGAAGCAATAAAAATATAGTGTTTTAAAAGGTGACCTGATTTTTACCGATGAAGAAGGGGTGCCTCGGGGGCATCCCCAAGCTTTGATGCTTGTACCTCTTGGATATTTCTTGGGGGTTGCATGGGCATCCCCAAGCTTGAGCTTTTGTCCATTCTTCACCTCATCTCATCATTCTCCAATCCCTACACTTGAAAACTTCCTTCATACAAAACTCAACACAATTCTATTAGCAACATTAGTGTAAGCATAATAATAATGAATCAACCCCTTTTTGGTTCATATTTCAACTCAAAATCACCACATATAAAGCATATACTACTGTAGCAACTTCCCCAAAAGTTCCGTGATCAAAAGAACTAAAAAAGAAAGCGATCGAGAGGCAAACACAAATAGTGGCAGAAATCTGTCAAAACAGAACATCTGACAAAGATCAATTTTTTCGAAGGTTTTCTGTTGCTCAAATCGAAAAGTGCCAAACTAATGAAAGTTTGGATATAACCTGGGGTATATGCACAAGAAATCGCAGGTCAAAAAGATATCCTGAGAATTTTCACGAATTTTTACGGTGCAGCACCGAAATCTGTTTCAGGACAGCAACTTCCCCAAATCTTACCTCACTCAAATTAGAGGTTTCTCTTGGCACAAAAACGAAATAAAAAGGATAAGGAGCGGTTATTACAGTAGTAATAACTTCCAAGACTCAAATAAAATAAAAATAACTGAAAATAAAACAATGGGTTATCTCCCAAGAGTGCTTTTCTTTAACGCATTTGAGCTAGGCGCAGAAAGTGCAAATCAAGTAATATCAAGCGATGAAGCATCAAGTTCATAATTTGCTCTAAGAATAGAGTCAAAAAGTATTTTCTTCCTCTTTCTAGGAAAGTCTTCGATACCTTTCTTGAGTGGAAAATGATATTTAATGGTGCCTTCCTTCATATCAATGATGGCACCTACAGTTCGAAGAAAGGGTCTTCCCAAAATAATAGGACATGAAGCATTGCATTCAACATCCATAACAAGGAAATCAACGGGAACAAGGTTATTGTTAACCATAATAATAACATCATTAATCCTTCCTAAAGGTTTGTTCTTAGTAACATCAGCAGGAGGAATATCAAAATAACACTTTTCAAGCGGTGGTAAATCAAGCATATCATAAATTTTTCTAGGCATAATAGAAATACTAGCACCTAGATCACATAAAGCACAACAATCAAAACCATTAACATGCATATCAATGATGGGTTCCCAACCATCTTCTAACTTCTTGGGAATAGAAGCTTTTTGTTTCAACTTTTCCTCCCTAATTTTCATGAGAGCATTGGTAATATGCTTAGTAAAAGCAACATTTATAGAACTAGCATTGGGACTCAAAGCAAGCTTTTGCACTTAATAATAACTTCAGAAAAAAATAACTTCAGATATATTGCAGCCATCAACATCAAAATCATTAAAAGAAATAGAGCTATCATCTCCTACACTCCAAAAAATTTCAGCACTTTTATTAGAAAAAGTTTTTGCAGTTTTAGGCTTTTTAGTACATGGAGTGGGAGTTTTCTCTACACCAATCAAAGTAAGAGGATTGCTAGCATTTGGAACAACATCATTAGAGGTAGTAATAGTACATACCTTCATCTTTCTAGCCATCTCATCTTCTCTTTCCCACCTGGCATGCAATTCTGCTAACATCCTAACATTTTCATCAATTTTAACTTGGATGGCATTAGTAGCGGCAAAAGTATTGCTTTCTTTCACCTCATTAGGAAACACTTTTAGTTTCAGAAGTTCAACACCAAGAGCAAGGCTATCAACTTTAGAAGCAAGAATATCAATTTTGCCTAACTTTTCCTCAACAGACTTGTTAAAAGCAGTTTGCTTACCGATGAAGTCCTTGAGCATTACCTCAATATCGGAGGGCGCGCCCCTAGTGTTGTTGGAGGAATTACCATAAGAGTTACCATAACCATTACCATTGGTAGAAGGATACGGCCTATAATTGTTACTACCAAAATTGTTCCTATAAGCATTGTTGTTAAAATTATTATTTCTAATGAAGTTTACATCAACACGCTCTTCTTGAGCAACCAAAGAAGCCAAAGGAACATTATTAGGATCAACATGAGTTCTATCATTAGCAAGCATAAGCATAATAGCATCAATCTTATCACTCAAGGAAGAGGTTTCCTCAACAGAATTTACCTTCTTACCTTGTGGAGCTCTCTCGGTGTGCCATTTAGAATAATTTACCATCATGTTGTCGAGAAGCTTTGTTGCGGCGCCCAAGGTAAGGGACATAAAAGTGCATCCAGCAGCTGAATCCAATAGGTTCCTTGAAGAAAAGTTCATTCCTACATAAGAAGTTTGGACAATCATCCAAGTAGTCAGTCCATGTGTGGGACAATTCTTTATCATAGATTTCATTCTTTCCCAAGCTTGAGCAACATGTTCATTATCAAACTGTCTAAACTTCATAATATCACTACGCAAAGCTATAATCTTAGCAGGAGGATAGTATTTTCCAATAAAAGCATCCTTACACTTATCCCATGAATCAATACTATTTTTAGGCAAAGATAGCAACCAATCATTAGCTTTTCCTCTTAAAGAAAAAGGAAACAACTCAAGCTTAATAATATCTCCTTCTACATCCTTATATTTTTGCATCTCACATAGCTCAACAAAATTGTTGAGATGAGCTGCAGCATCATCAGTACTAGCACCAGAAAATTGCTCTTTCATAACAAGGTTCAATAAAGCAGGTTTAATCTCATAAAAATTTGCAGCATGAGCAGGTGGCGCAATAGGAGTGCAGATAAAATCACTATTATTAGTGCTAGTAAAATCACACAACTTGGTCTTCTCATGAGTACCCATTCTAGCAAAGCTAAAAGCAGACAAGTAAAAATAACAACTATAAGGAAACTAATTTTTTGTGTTTTTGATAACAAGATGCAAGCAAAAATAACGTAAAGCAGAACAAATAACAAAGTAAAAGATTTTGCGTGCGAGACTCCCCTTGCAGAAATCTTCTTTCTCCCCGGCAACAGCGCCAGAAAACTTATTGATGGTGCGCTGTTGATGATGTAAATGACCGACCAGTTGGGAACCCCAAGAGAAGGTGTGATGAGCACAGCAGCAAGTTTTCCCTCAGTTATGAAACCAAGGTAATCAATCCAGTAGGAGAGAGCCAAACTTAAGAAGGTGATGCTTGCTAGCTTTGCGACACTCCGGACAATGGCGCCAGACAACTTGCTGGTGCGCAGTTGACGTAGGAGCTTCTTCACCTAGCAGCAACGTGAAACCTGCACACAACACAAACAAATACTTTGCTCCCAACTTACGATGAGGTTGTCAATCTCACCGGTTTGCTGTAAACAAAGGAATGAGCGTATCGAGTGGTAAAAGGATAATAGTTATGCAAGTAAAAGCAAACAGTGCGAGTAAGGTAAAATGGTGTAATAATGTAAAGGAAATTGGACTGGGGTCCACTGTTCACTAGTGGTGTCTCTCCATAAGATAAAAAGCACATGCTGGGTAAACAAATTACAGTTGGGCAATTGATAGAGCAAAGATAATGTACATACATCACGAGGATCACTATGAGGCTTACTCTGGACATTACGACAAAATACATAGATCGTAATCCAACTGCATCTACGACTAAAAATCCACTCGCGGGGAATCGTCCGAGGACCCCTTGAGTATTAAGTTGTGAACAACAGATAATCGCATTAAGAAAAGTGCGTAATGTAAACAAAGCAAATGTCCTTAGATACAAGAATGTTGTTTTCTCCCTAGTGGCAACAACACATATACAACCTTAGAGGTATCTGTCACTCCCCCAGATTAAATAGAGGCATGAACCCGACTATCGATCATAAATATTCCCTCTTGGAGTTACTAGCATCTACTCGGCCAAGATAGCTACTAGCAACGGAAAGCATGCAAGATCATAAACAACATAGAGATAACATAAAGATATAAATTCAGCACATCAACTTGACATAGTACCAATACTCATCGGATCCCAACAAACACAACATGTAAGATTACATAAAGATGATCTTGATCATGTAGGGCAGCTCACATGATCTAGACATGAAGCACATGGTGGAGAAGACAACCATCTAGCTACTGCTATGGACCCATAGTCCAAGGTAGACTACTCACACATCACTCCAGAGGCGACCATGGTGGTGTAGAAGGCCTCCGGCAGGGATTCCCCTCTCCGGCAGGGTGCCGGGAAGAGCTCCTGGATCCTCCCAATCTCGCGATGGCGACAGCGGTGGCTTGCAGTATGTTTCTGGGAAAAGTGATCCGTCCTTTAGGTTTTTCCCGTCGAGGGGACTTTATTGGCAAAGAGGCGTCGTCAGGAGTGGACCAGGGCGCCCTCACCATAGGTGGGCACGGCCAGGGGCTGGGCCGCGCCCCCTGGTGGTGAGGTTGGCCCCTGGCCCCTCTCCATGTTATCTTCGGTCTTCGCGAAGCTTCGATAAAAATAGGAGGTTTGGTTTTTGTTTCGTCCAATTCTGAGAATATTTCCTGTGTAACTTTTCTGAAACACAAAAACAGCAGAAAACAGGGAACTGGCACTGTGGCATCTTGTTAATAGGTTAGTTCCGGAAAATGCATAAAAATGCCATGAAGTGTAACAAAACACTAAGCAAATGGTGTAAGAACAAGCATGGAGCATCAAAAATAATAGATACGTTTGAGACGTATCACTCCCCAAGCTTAGATGATTGCAAGACATAAAACAAGCTGAAATTAAAATAAATGCAAGATGCAAAACTGAAAGTAAAACTAAATTCTAGTGCACACAAGAATAAAAGATTAAGTGATATGCTCCTCGACAACGACACTAGAAATGTACTCGATAACCCCCAAGAGCAAGGGGTCACTATTGCATCTCTCAGAGTGGAAGTATGAGTACCGATCCGCGGGAGCAAGAAGGAAAAGCTATTACTCTCTCCAATTAGAGTGTCACAATTCTAGTTGTTTATGCACCAAACAATTTAATGTATTTAAGGAGGTTGATTTAATGCAAGAAAGGAAAAGGTAACAAAACAGTAATGTAAAAGTGTCCCAATCCTCTAAATGCAAGAGGAAAAGACAAGAAGTTTACTCTTACATGAACAATGGACCTGGGTTCATGGGTTCACTCAATACTCTCTCTCCATTTATGGTGATGATCATGTTATAGATAATATATTGTCATGTTTTAATGATAACTTTATGGCAGCTATATGTCCTAAAACACATAGTTGAAAGATGTAACCATATGTGTTCACTAGTGTCATCCTTGTGTAAGGCTAGTGTGGTTATGTCACTCCATGATGGCGTGTAGATGTCCGCCCAGTTGGGAACCCCAAGAGGAAGGTACGATAAGCACATCAGCAAGTCTTTCCTCAGTATGAAACCAAGGTTTATCGAACCAGTAGGAGAAAGAACCAACTTCCGAAGGTTGATGCTCGCTAGCTTTGCGACAGCTCCGGACAATTTATATATGGCACCTCGTCCAGGGCGTAGCTTTGCACCAGCAGCAACGTGGAACCTGCACACAACACAACTAAGTACTTTGTCCCAACTTACAGTGAGGTTATCAATCTCACCGGTTTGCTGTAAACAAAGGATTAAGCGTATCGAGTGGTAAAATATAGTAGTTTGCAAGAATGTAAATAAAGCGAGTAAATGGTAAACGGTAATAACAGTGTAAAAGAATGGACCGGGGTCCACAGTTCACTAGTGGTGTCTCTCCATAAAGTAAATAACATGCTGGGTAAACAAATTACAGTTGGGCAATTAATAGAATAAAGCAAGCATACAAATGTTATGAGGATCACTATGAGATTCACTTGGGCATTACAACATAATACATAGACCGTAATCCAACTGCATCTATGACTAATAATCCACCCGCCGGATGTCATCCGAGCAACCGTTGGGTATTAAGTTGCAAGCAACAAATTATCGCCTTAAGCAAAGTGCATAATGTAAACAATACAAATATACTTGAACACAAGATCATTGTTTTCTCCCTAGTAGCAATAGCACATCTACAACCTTAGAGGTTTCTGTCACTCCCCCAGATTAGTAGAGGCATGAACCCACTATCGAGCATAAATACTCCCTCTTGGAGTCACTAGCATCTACTCCGCCAAGATATCTACTAGCAACGGAGAGCATGCAAGATCATAAACAACATATGGATAACATTAAGATAATAATTCAGCAAATCAACTTGACATAGTATCAATATTCATCGGATCCCAACAAACACAACATGTAGAATTACACAACGATGATCTTGATCATGATAGGCAACTCACAAGATCTAAACATGAAGCACATGGAAGAGATGACAACCAGCTAGCTACTTCTATGGACCCGTAGTCCAAGGTAGACTACTCACGCATCACTCCGGAGGCAGGCATGGTGATGAAGAAGGCCTCCGGTGGTGATTCCCCTCTCCGGCAGGGTGCCGGGAAGAGCTTCTGGACCCTCCCGATCTCGCGTCGATGACGGCGGCGGCTTGCAGTATGTTTCGAGGAAAATTGATCCGTCCCTTTAGGTTTCCCATTGAGGGGAATATATAGGCAGAAGGGCGGCGTCAGGAGGTGGGCCAGGCGGCCACACCACCTGGTGGCGCGGCTAGGGGCTAGGTCGCGCCACCCTATGGTGCGCCTGGCCCCTGGTCCCCCCCCATCTCAGCTTTGGACTCCGTCATGCTTCGGGAAAAATAGAAACTTCGGCTTTTGTTTTGTCCAATTCTGAGAATATTTCCTGTGTAGCTTTTCTGAAACACAAAACAACAGAAAACAGGGAACTGGCACTGTGGCATCTCGTTAGTAGGTTAGTTCTGGAAAATGCATAAAAATGCCACGAAGTGTAACAAAACACAAAGCAAATGGTGTATAAACAAGCATGGAGCATCAAATATTATAGATACGTTTGAGACGTATCAAGCATCCGCAAGATTAACTCCTGCTCGTCCTCGAGTAGGTAAGTGATAACAAAATAATAATTTTTGAGGTGACATGCACCAACACAATCTTGATTAATGATATAAAGCATTGAATGCTGAGATAAAAGTACTTAAAACAAGGGCATAAGAGACATAATCTTGACAATAAAACTTAGCAACCATGTTATAACATGAAGAGTAACACAAACAAAAGATCATGAGTAATGAAGCATTGAAAGTTAAGTGTGTGTTTCAACCATATAGAAAAAATATAGCAAAGTGGTTTTCAGCTTGTCCTTCATGGAGTAGCAAAACATAAATGCATAGGACACCTTCAAGTTTAAGAGGGCAACTAGATACAAATAATTTAAGAACAAACAAAACCATAATCATGAATCAATCAATAATAAATTTTGGAACTATGCACATTAAACTCAGAATGGCAACTATCCTCTCTTAGACGGTGCATAAAGGTAGAAGGTGGAGACTCAACATAAAACTAAAAGAAAGGCCCTTCGCAGAGGGAAGCAGTGATTGCAAGTTTTATAAACCTCCAAAAATTATGATACTTACTAGCTTTGAGCTCTCATTGCCCCCATCATAGGCATCTTGAGTGGTTAAGGTTAATGCGAGTACAATTACGAAGCATATGCTTAACAAATCATAAGTTGAAAATCTCGTGTCCCGTGAAGTACGAATACTCAAACCTCATGCTACTCGACTTAGGTCCCAAGCAAGTTCTTATCATTGTAAGCATACATGTATCATCGAGAACGCCAACGGGGTACCTCTTGCCCGATGACATGGAACAAGCCCATATCAAAATGATAAGACAAACAGACAATGAACACCTCAGCATCTCTTTTATTTACCATTGGCATAGCTTTATTGTGAGAAGCGTCGTCGAATGTCCACTATGGGCATGCTGTAAATTTCCACCATGAATGATGCATGGCTTAGATTAGCAGCCCAGGCGTTTCTCTAACACATATACAAACTCCATGTGCTCACAAGTTTCCAACTTATTTCACATCGCGAGTATCCATAAACAAAAGATCACGATATCAACTAAATGAGAGAAAGTGCAATGTTGAAAGCTTGCGCCATGATGGCATCGCTGGGCTAACTTCCAACTTACAACTTGCAAGCATAACGTCAACATAAGAGAGCCACAATGGTAAAAATTATTAAAAGCAGAAAAGTAAAGTGTGCCGTCAGGTTCGTGAGAGCTTTACTGACTAATTTTCACATAACACCAAAAAGTTTAATTTGAAGGATAGATAAAAGCAAGTCGAATGTACTTGGAATAGCAAATTGCTAATAGGTATGTATGGTGGACACATTGGAAAACTTTGGTTTTTTGGAGTTGGATGCACGAGAAGTATTCCCTCTCAGTACAAAATGAAGGCTAGCAAAAGACTGGAAGCGACCAACTAAGAGAGCAATAACGGCCATAATCATGCATAGCGACAAAACATCATTAACCAAAGCATAAAGTGGTATCACTAGTCAAAAACCAAATGATCATAGAAGCTATATGGTGACTTGTTAAAGTCAAACATTGTGTAAGCATGCGCCAAGTCAACCCAAATAAAGCATCAAAGGAGAAAACCACGATAACATGCTCCCATATAATAAAAACAATGCATGATTTTTTTCAAAGGCTCATTAAGCAATCTTAGTCATTTGAGATAGGTCATGCTACAGGAAAAACTACTAAGCATACTATAAAAATGACATCACGCATGACATGCAAAAGTCTAAGCCACAATCTAAACAAGCTCCCATTTGTACCACTATAGTCATGAAACTTTTTTCTCTTTTCCAACACCAGTCAAACCTTTTTGAGACAACTCTTTTGATGAAAACCAACATAGACCAGTGGTCTAAATGCACCTTGATACAAAGATAAAACAAGATCTAAACAAAAATCAAGGTGAAAAACGAAAGCTAAACGCAGTACTAGAAAAAGAGAACACTCGTTGAACGATAAGAGTGAAAACTAGAGTGTTCTTGGCAATGAAAAACAGAGTGTGTCTTCTCCAAAAGAAATTTTTTGGGGTCCAACCATTTATTGCAGCAAACAAAACAAAAGAAAACTGAAAGCGAAAGTAAGACACTCCAAGAAAAACGCATAGAATATGAAGGAATAAAAATATAGTGTCTTGAAAGGTGACCTGATTTTTGCCTATGAAGAAGCGGTGCCTCGGGGCATCCCCAAGCTTTGACACTTGTACCTCTTGGATATTTCTTAGGGTGACATGGGCATCCCCAAGCTTGATCTTTTGTCCATACTTCATCTCATCTCATCACTCTCCTTTCCCTACACTTGAAAACTTCCTTCATACAAAACTTCACACAATTCTATTAGCAACATTAGTATAAGCATGATAATAAATCTACTCTTTTGGTTCAGTTTCAAACTCAAATATGCCATCCATTAAAGCATAAGCTACTGTATCAACTTCCTCAAATGTTTCGTGATCAAAAGAACTCAAAAAGAAAGCGATCGAGAGGCAAACACAAATACTGGCAGAAATCTGTCAAAACAGAACAACTGACAAAGATCGATTTTTTGGAGGACCTTCTGTTACTCAAATAGAAAAGTGCAAAACTAATGAAATTTTGGAAATAACCTGGGGCATGTGCATAAGAAATATCAGATCAAAAAGATATTCTGAGAATTTTCACAAATTTTTACGGTGCAGCACAAAAATCTGTTTCAGGACAACAACTTCCCCAAATCTTACCTTCCTCAAATTAGAGGTTCTTCTTGGCACAAAAACGAAATAAAAATGATAAGGAGAGGTCATTACAGTAGTAATAACTTCCAAGACTCAAATAAAAGAAAAAGTACTGGAAAGAAAACATTGAATTATGTCCCAAGAGTGCTTTTCTTTTACGCCTTTGAGCTAGGCGCAGAAAGTGGAAATCAAGTATTTTTAAATGAGGTATTAAGATCAATTGTTTCCTCAAGAGCACCACTTACCACACTAGGCACTTTAGAAGTCCCCAAAGATGATTCAACTTGCAAGTCAGTCTTAGTTGAACTGAAAGTCTTACCAATCTTAAAAACATGCTGTGGTTGTGGCACAGACACCTTGGGAACATACATAAATTTTTGCTCTTTTCCAACAAAAGCTTTCTCCTTCTTAAATTTAAGAGAAGAGAAAATTGAACTTGGATTTTCCATAGATTTCTCTAATTTACCAATCCTAAGGTTTTGACTATCATGGATAGTGCTAGCCTCTAGAGCAGTGATTCTTTTACCGATACTTTCTACAGATTCATTAACCTGGCTAGCGTTATCAAGGAGATTTGGCAAACTTTTCTCTAAAGAGCTCAGTTTTTATACAACTTCCTCCAAAGTGACCTCAGTTTTAACAACATGAATAGGTGGTACTCCCACTAAACATTCACTTAAAGTGCATGCTTCCAAAGCGGGAGTACCCAGAAAATTACCTCCTACGAGAGTATCAGGAACGTACCTATTCCAACTAGATATACCAACATAAAAATTCCTAAGGAGGATCATGGTAGAATGCTTTTTTGTACATCTATGATGAGCATTACTAATTCAGTACCAAGCATCTTTCAAACTTTCTCCCCCTTGTTGCTTAAAAGTGCGAACTTCAACTTCAGGATTACTCATTCTAGCAAAACTAAAAATAGACAAGTAAAAATAACAACTATAAAAGAACTATTTTTTTGTATTTTTGATAAAAAGATGCAAGCAAAAATAAAATAAAGCAAAACAATAACAAAGTAAAAGATTGGAAGCAAGAGACTCCCCTTGCAGAAATCCTCTTTCTCCCTAGCAACGGTGCCAGAAAAATTGTTAGTGCGTAGTTGACGTGGGAGCTTCTTCTTCTTCAATCCCCGGCAACGGCGCCAGAAAAATTGCTTGATGACGTGTAGATGTCCGCCCAGTTGGGAACCCCAAGAGGAAGGTATGATGAGCACAGCAGCAAGTCTTCCCTCAGTATGAAACCAAGGTTTATCAAACCAGTAGGAGAAATAACCAACTTCCAAAGGTTGATGCTTGCTAGCTTCGCGACAGCTCCGGACAATTTATATATGGTGCCTTGTCCAGGGCGTAACTTTGCACCAGCAGCAACGTGGAACCTGCACACAACACAACCAAGTACTTTTTCCCAACTTACCGTGAGGTTGTCCATCTCACCGGTTTGCTGTAAACAAAGGATGAAGCGTATCGAGTGGTAAAATATAGTGGTTTGCAAGAATGTAAATAAAGCGAGTAAATGGTAAATGGTAATAACAGTGTAAAAGAATGGACCGGGGTCCACAGTTCACTAGTGGTGTCTCTCCATAAAGTAAATAACATGCTGGGTAAACAAATTACAGTTGGGCAATTAATAGAATAAAGCAAGCATACAAATGTCATGAGGATCACTATGAATTCACTTGGGCATTACAACATAATACATAGACCGTAATCCAACTGCATCTATGACTAATAATCCACCCGCCGGATGTCATCCGAGCAACTGTTGGGTATTAAGTTGCAAGCAACAGATTATCGCCTTAAGCAAAGTGCATAATGTAAACAATATAAATGTCCTTGAACACAAGATCGTTGCTTTATCCCTAGTAGCAACAACACATCTACAACCTTAGAGGTTTCTGTCACTCCCCCAGATTACTATAGGCATGAACCCACTATCGAGAATAAATACTCCCTCTTGGAGTCACTAGCATCTACTCGGCCAAGATATCTACTAGCAACGGAGAGCATGCAAGATCATAAACAACATAGAGATAACATAAAGATAATAATTCAGCAAATCAACTTGACATAGTATCAATATTCATCGGATCCCAACAAACACAACATGTAGAATTACACAACGATGATCTTGATCATGATTGGCAGCTCACAAGATCTAAACATGAAGCACATGGAGGAGATGACAACCATCTAGCTACTGCTATAGACCCGTAGTCCAAGGTAGACTACTCACGCATCACTCCGGAGGCAGGCATGGTGATGAAGAAGGCCCCCGACGGTGATTCCCCTCTCCGATAGGCTGCCGGGAAGAGCTTCTGGACCCTCCCGATCTCACGGCGACGATGGCGGCGGCTTGCAGTATGTTTCGAGGAAAATTGATCGGTCCCTTTAGGTTTTCCCATCGAGGGAAATATATAGGCGGAAGGGAGGCATCAGGAGGTGGGCTAGGCGGCCACACCACCTGGTGGCGTGGCCAGGGGCTCGGCCGCCACCCTATGGTGCGCCTGGACCCTAGTCCCCCTCCGTCTCAGCTTTGGACTCCATCACGCTTCAGGAAAAATAGAAACTTCGGCTTTTGTTTCGTCCAATTCCGAGAATATTTCCTATGTAGCTTATCTGAAACACAAAACAGCAGAAAACAGGGAACTGGCACTGTGGCATCTCGTTAGTAGGTTAGTTCTGGAAAATGCATAAAAACGCCACGAAGTGTAACAAAACACAAAGCAAATGGTGTATAAACAAGCATGGAGCATAAAAAATTATAGATACGTTTGAGACGTATCGCTCCACCACGTCATACTTCTCCCTTTTTACGCTCAGATAATGAATGCTTTCTACACCGTTTCTATCACATGATGCATATGCCATCTATCACTCGGACACCCTTTTCCCATATACACCGTACTCTTAAAGGAAAATATATCCTAAGAACCAGTGCAATGATTTATAAATATATGTGCTTTCACATCTCTCTCATCTACCTACACTTCGTGGTGTCAAGCACCTCATGATATGGTAGACAAGGCATTATGCATAGATAAATTCATTACATGTATCATAGATGTATTTCCAAAGCATGACAAACCATAAAATCTCAACACAATAGTAGATGCATAACAAATATCATCTCATACCACAATATCCACCATAGGAATTACATAGATAGTTCCATAATCATGCAAAGGACATCATATGGACTTCAACAATGATCATACATAGAAATATTGGATCAAGTTACCACCACAAATCCATAGTCCAGGGGGTGAACTACTTCCCGTCATGGTGGAGTGCAAGGAGGAGACGTTGGTGAAGGAGGAGAGGTGGCCGGAGGCGATTCCGCCAGCGGTTTCCCCTCCAATCTTCGCAGGTTTAGCCTCTATTTTATAATTTTCGTGTTTCTCTCTGCCTCCTCGTGAGAACGCATCGGGGGTGGGGGTCTTTATATAGTCATTTTTAGGTCAAACTCATCAATCTGAGATCAAGACGGACGACATTGGATGCTCGAGGGGCAAACAAGCACAGGTGGCGCGGCTAGGGGTGGCGCCCGTGCCACTTAGTCTCGTTTGGGCCTCGTGGGTCCCCTCGCGTGCTTCTTCTTCTCATATTGTTTCTTCAGAAAATATTGATGCTAGAAAAATCCTAGCTCCGCTTGAGTTCTGTAAGGTCCCTAAAACTTAAAAATACTCAAAACAGGGGTTTCCTATTTTGCAGCGTTATAAACCAATAAAAGGGGGTCGATGGAAAATCCCCATAAATCAATGCAAAACATGAATGTAACATCTTATAATGTGCAAATATGTTGGATTATATGGCAATAAACTACAAAGTTCATGCATGCATTTTACATGCATCAAGCGGCGGCGAAGTCTCCTCTCGTCGGTGATCTGGTTTAGTGGAGGCGGCGCCCATGTGACCATGTCAACGATGGTGACACCGGAGGATGGCGGCCAGCAGATCTCGATGGTTAGAGGCAAGCGGACTGAAGGCGGGCGGGCGCTAGCCATGGGCCTGATCTTGTCCAGATGCGCCTGGTCGGGCCATGGTTGTTGCACCTGCTACTTCAAGGTCATTTACGACGGTTCGTGGATGCTTCTCGGTTTGTCCGGAAGTACTGAGGTCACATGGGGCTGCTGTCCCGGGCATGGTGGTGTGGCCTACTCTTCCACCAGAGTTGGTTGGTCGGTTGAATAAAGGTGGTGGCCCCAGAGTTTTCCTTGCGCCAAGACAAAGAGCTGCTTGATACATGGCCTTATTAATCTAGCAAGAGTGTCGAGTTTCGGAAGGCTCCGCCGACGAACTCCACTAGGCGTGTCTTGCCTAGAGATTGCTATATTGGATGTGATTCAGTTCTGTGCACCCATGTTTTTTCTGGCTGTTTTGTTTCAGAGGGAGTGTGGAGAAGCTCTATTGTCTGTTGCTATCATGGGACATATATTACGATACATGGTGAAATCAGGGGCAGAGAATAAGATGGAAGCCAAGTTTTTGAGGACTAGCATTGGATGTTTCAGTCTTTTTGGTGATGAGGAACTTGCTTGGTGATTCGTGACTCATAGTGTCGGCATCGGTAAGTGGGAGCGACAACACAAGATAAGTTCATAGTGCTACCTTGCAGGGTAAAAATCCAAGGTTTGGCCTTAGTTGGTTGTGCCTGACAATAATGGCCTTGGTGAAGTCATTGTTTTATGAGTAGGGACTTTTCTCTAGGGTGAAAACATAAGGTCTATGATCAAGCGACGACGGCGCTTATGCATAGTTTTCTTTTTGGATGCGTTGCTATTAAAGAAGCTAGGCTTCTGGTGCTGTCTTGGTGAGGAATTGCGGATTTTTCTTTTTTATAATTCTTTTTTTGGCTGTGTGCATCTGTATTGCCATGAGGATAATGTGTTGTTGTAGAGACTGAGTGTAATTGGTATCATCTTAATATTATATATGCTTCTTATAAAAAATAGTTATGCATTTCATCCTCAACCCTTTAATCCATGTACTCCGTATTTTATTTTATTTTGCATTTTGTTCCTTTACGTTGCAATTGTGTCTCACCATGGTTTGCGCTGCACCATATACGGATAAAATGACTAACACAGACAGAAAAGGAAGAAGACCATCAAAAGCAAATCCTGACAAATGTGTGTGATTTTTTCTCAAATTTGAAGCATCTCCTTCCTTATTCGTGAAGAAGCCAGAAGTTCCTCATATCCGCTATTTGTGTTGGTACACAGAAATGGTGATGAAGACAATGAATTTTGTTGACAACTGTGACCATGGGTGGCCCCACACGCCAGTGATATTCTAAACAATATACATATACAGATATGTTTACATTGCAAGATATAAAGAAAATGATTTACAAAAGGAAAATGAAGAAGACCAAAAATCCTGAAGAATTTGCGCGATTTTTTCCCAAGTTTTAGGGGATCTCATTTATGGGGAGAGAATTTCGTTGACAGCTGTAGACCGTGGATGGCCCACACGTCAAACTGGGGCTGACTGGATGGTGGCCCCACCAGTCTGCGACAAGCCTGCGCTTCGGCGCGGCACCTTGAAAAAGGAAACCCCTTGCCGCCCAAAGGAAACCGCCGTAACAAACTCTTCATACCCTCTGCTCGTATTCCTTCCTCACGACTCCAAGACCGCCTCCGCCTCTCTCCCGGTCGAAGCTTCGATCTGCAGCAGCTAGCAGGCCATGGAGGATGTGTTCGAGGGCGTGGACTTCGTGCGGCTGCGGAGGGACCGCGCGTACGTGCACGCCGCCGAGGACGGGCGGTCCGTCTGCCTCGACACCCGCCGCGCGTCGCACAATGCGGTGTGGGCCGTGACGCGGGGCTTCTACTCCACCACGGGCACGCACTGCGTCACACTCCGCGGCGCCTACGGCCGCTACCTCGGGGCCCCCGACGCCGCCGCGCCGGCCGAGGGTCGCTCGGGCTCCCGCTGCCTGTTCTCCTCCGCCTGCCACGCCGCTAGGCAGCGTGACCTCCACAGGGAGGAGATCCCGGCCACCATGTGGCGGGCCGTCGCGACGAGCCGCCGGGGCGTCTTCCTGCTCCACGACATGTCCGGCCGCTACCTCCGCGCCAACTCGAGGTGCCTCCTGTCTTGCCGCTCCGGAGTCTTCGTCTCCGCCTCCTGCGACGGACTCAGCAAAGCGATCCAGTGGATGGTGGAGCCCGTCCCCAGGGCAGGCAGGCCTGAACTCCCGATACGGCGTGATGTGAGTTCCTCGATCGACCCCTGCATCCCTTGATTTCGTCTTCTGGAGCATGCAGTGGCGGACCTATAAACTTTCGAAAACCTGGGTAAAGAGGCTAAGCTGCTAAATTTTAGATTAAAGTGCTATAAAAAATCATAAATCCTAAACTTTGTGTCGTCTGTGAAGCCTGGGCTGCCGCTCTAGGTCCGCGGTCCGCCCATGGGAGCATGTGATCCGTGAGTCTGAATTATTTCTGGCGCAATTGTTTGACACCCGTTTCTTTCCCGAAACATCTTCCAGTATTGAACTTCCGCTGCATTACTGAGCTTGCTATTGTCGAAGAATCAATAAATCACAGTACCACTCTTGCAATAAAATCTGCTAAATTCATTCAGATTGCTACTTGACAAGAGTGCATTGCTTTAATTTGTGATGATTTGCAGTCGGTGTGCGCCGACCTCTTGGCCCGCATCTGCCCGCCTCTGTCCCGCCTCTGCGTGCGGTGGTTCTCGTTGGAGAGGGAGATCCGGTGGCGGCGCTCCGACGGCAACGTCACCTTCGACGAAGACAACTGGGGCGAGTTATGGTACACCGGGAGGCACACAATCTTCCTGAAGACGCAGCTGGTGAGCCTGGTGCCCCCGCATCTCTACCCCCGCTACACACTCTGCGTCCGCGCCGGTCTCTATGGGCAGCTGGCCCCTCTGGTCGTCAACCTGCCTCGCAGCCGGGAGCCGCTGTACATCGTGCTTTTCGGGGCCAACACAGCAGGTCAGTCCCTCAGTGTGCTAATCAGACGTTGTTTCTGTTACTTCTGAATTGTATGTGGTTTGTGGCTGCTGATGCCTTTTTGCTGTTCTGAATTCAGAAATTGTTGATGATGCTGTGTCCTTTGCCCCTATTCTGCCTATTCGTGTCTGTTTTAGTCTGAATAATTTTTTAAAATATGTACAAAAGCTTAAAAAACAATGAAAACTGCACTACTACGTTTCTTTGAAGAATGCTGTAGAGAAGCAGAAGTAACTGAAGAAAGTATAGATGCTATAGGCCTAGTAGTACCATCTGTTACCTTAGTTTAAGATTGGCAATGTGATATTTAAAACTCTATGCCTACATTTGTTTAACACTGTGTTTGGATGCACTGAATTGGACCTGGAATTAAGAATTGTGGAATTCGGGCCTCAATTCCATTGTTTGGATACGCACTGAATTCGGGTTTGGAAACAAAGGTTAATTCCAGCCCGAATTCCCGTAGGGCGTTTTGCTCGCTAGGCAATATGGAGGTCGCAGGCTCCGTATTCGGACAGAATCGGCGAAGCGGCACGAGGACCGACAGCGAACTTCTCTCCCCAAAACCAGCGACCGCCATGGAGCTTCTCGCCGACGGCGCGGCGAGTCCTCCCCGCAGTCCTCTCCCTTCCCTACCAGCTGAAACTAGTGATATTCATTAAGAAAGGACTAGATGGTCTGAAACTAGTTCAAACCATGTTAGTATGTACATATACAATGCAACTTGTTGCAGATAACTTTCTCCTCTTGATCAGGGAGTGACCTTAACATTGAACTACCTGCTTTATACGTATCCACCTCCCTCCGTACCTGCTATTTTGTGGATTTTTACTCCCCTACTTAGTCTGAGTGAATTTTTCAAAATGGACCAAAGTACAAAAAGTGATGCAAAATGCACTGATATATCTCTCTGAGGATCTTATAGATAAGAAGTAACTGAATGTGATATTTCTCTTGACTTATCTGAAGAAACTGTACATAATATATGCCTACTACTAGTAGTATCACGTATTAGCTTGCTTCTTTACGTCTGAATTTGCTGTGGGCTGTGGTTGCTTATGCTTTCTGCAGTTCTGAACTTAGAAATTGTTGGTAATACTCCTTTTGCCCTTTTTATGCTTGTTAGGTCGCTTTTGCCCCGAGTAAAAATGTTTAAAATTCACAAAAGATTACAAAACTGTAAAATGCACTATTATGTTTCCTTGCAGAATTTAGAGGTCTAATAAAGAATGTAAAATGGCAGAAGCAACTAAGTGTGATATTTCTCTTGAATTAACTGAAGAAACTGTAGTAAATATATGCCTGGTACTCGTGTGTTAGCTTAATTTTTTTTTGTCTTATATTAATATTGGTTCGGCAATATTTCAGACGATATGCCTATGTTTGTTTGAGAGTTGGCGGCTTACCTGAAGAATATAACAGATACCTGAAACTAGTGAGATGCCTAAAAAAAGTAGTAAATGATCTGAAACTAGTTCAAAACACGTACTATGCACATATGCAAAGAAACTTGTTCCAGATAACCTTCCTTTTTTCTACGAAAGACAAACTTATTTTGTTTTTTCAGGGAGTGAGCTTCTGTTTTCTATACTGCCCTGCCCTACGGTTTTACTACCCTGCTATAGTGCTATGGCTGCAATGCTCAGGCCTTCCCTAACTGCATCTTGCTTTAATTCTGTGGCTGCAGCGGATAATCAGCTCATATATCCAGATGTGAACGCAGTTGCAGGGGCAGCAGCAGTCGTGGAACCAGTACTCTGACGATCGCAGATCCGCCTCTTCGAAACCATCGCAGTTCGTTCCAGATTGTATAGCTTGTGGTGATTTAGTTAAAAGGGATGATGCCCCTTTTTCTTTGGTGAACCCTCGTAGGTTGAGAGAACTCCGACAAATGGCAGTTTCAGAGTTTGTGCCAGTTAGTTAGGATTGAATTTTTCGTTCACGCTGAAATCCAGTTTTCCATGCCATAGAACTGCAGAAAACCAAGTTTCTTTTCAGGGTAGAATGGTTGTCGGAATGCTGTGTTGCACGCTGACACTGGTTACAGGTTCTTCAGACCATAATACTAGTGTTACAGTCATCGGAATGATTGATATCACTCTGTATTCAGGTATTTTTCGCTCTTATTATCTGTTGCTGTGATGTTGCTACCATGGATAAATTTCCATGATACTGCAGTGCCAGCCTCTGCATCAATCGATGGCGATGCATACGACCTTTTATTAAAATTTATTCAAATTATTGAATTATTACAGTTCATGGATCATATTAGGCCTCCTTTGATTCATAGGATTTGCATAGGAATTGTGTAGGATTTAGATTCTATGGGAAAATTTCCTACATATATATTTGTTTCATAGGAACATATCCTATAGGAAATAATCCTATAGAAATCTAGTAGTGTAAATCCTATAGGAAAAAAGCATTAGGTCATACCTCATGGAAAAATTCCTTTACTACAATCAAAGCAACTTCATCTTACTATAGGATTCAAATAGGCATGACATTCCAATCCTATGTCTTTCCTATTTCTATGGTTTTCCTATCCTCTGAATTAAAGAAGCCCTAAGAATGGATACATGTATCAGCCATCTAAAAATACAACTTGGACAAAGCCTGACTTTTATTCAACATCTTAATCTTCTATGAAACCACCACCCGAATTGGTTGTATATAACCCGTGCAACCGTTACCAAATGGTTGCACCCAAAATCTATGTCCTGACGCTGCTTTGTCGGCTAAAGATAGGACCACATATGGATCCAGTCGGTTGTCAAAGGGATAACCTGCAAAAAAGATGGGAAAGTTGATTTAATAAAGATAAGTCATTTATCACATGACATGTCGCCTAAAGATCAAACACGCACTCATTTGTTTGCTTTCTCGGTCTTAATAACTCCATTTAGCCAATTCCCAAAAAGATTTGTGCTGGTTGGTGGAGTAATATTAAAAGACATGTGCACAATACTTCAAATAATCTTTGCAAAAGAACATTCAATGAATAAATGTTGAACCGTCTCCTCATGATCACAGAAATAACATTTTTACATCCTTGCCAACTACACTTAATCAAATTATCTTTGGTTGAATTTTTTTTCTATGCACAAACCCCATGAAGATTTTATCTTTAATAGAACCTTTATTTTCCATATATACTTACTTAGATAGACATTATTTCCATTTAACATGTCTAAGTACATACTCCTAACCAAGAATCTCCCTGATGCAACTAATTTTCATTGAAAGACATAATCTTCCTCACTTAAATGGATTTACATTGGCCTTTGAACTAAATTGAGCCATCTATCCCAGCAACCATTACATTCTTATTTCTCAGAATATTAGAAAGAAATGTGTTGAGATATATATTGTATAGATATAGATCCCCGTGTATTTCAGGGTTGTATCTGTAAATCCGTCTATATATATGAGAGCAGCCGGCCCCAATTGGGCCTGTGCATTGTTTCATTATCTTCCACATGGTATCAGAGGCCCTTACGGTCTCCTGACCTAGCCGCCTCCTGCCCTAGCCGCCGCCCCCAAGGCGCCGCCGGCCACCTCTCCCCTGCCGCCGCCTCTCCTCCAGGCGCCGCCGGCCACCACACCCACCACCACTTCCGCCCCAACCGCCACCATGTCTGACTTCCGATCTCCCGACTCCAAGAATCCCTTCAGCGACTCCGGGAGCAGCAGCAACAACCCCTTCGCCGGCCCCTCCGTCGCCGTCATCCGCGACGTCCCCATCCAAGAGCGCGTGCCGGTGAAGCTCTCTCACACCGCTGCCAATTTCTTCCCGTGGAAGACGTACTTCGGCCTCCTCTTCCGCGAGTACGATCTCCTAGACCATGTAGACGGCACTATCGACCTCCTCGCCATGCCGCACGACCCCGACTGGTTGGCCATCGACGCGACCATCATCCGCTGGTTCTACCAGACGGTCTCCCCCGAGATCTTCCGCACGGTCGTCCGCGATGGCGACTCCGCGCACACCGTCTGGAGCAAGATCACTGGGCTCTTCACTGACAATCAAATTCAGCGCGTCACTTTCCTCCAGCAGGAGTTCTTCGGCACCCACCAAGAAGGCCACTCCCTCGACGACTACGTCCTCAAGCTCAAGACCCTCTCTGACGAGCTCCGCGACTTGGAGTTCCCGATCGATGACAAGATCATGCTCTCCACGCTCTCGGCTGGCCTTGGCGAAGACTTGAGCAACGCCGCCTCCAACCTCACGCTCCTCACCAAGCCCTCCTTCGAGCAGGCCGTGGCCTACTTGCGCCTCGAGGAGCGTCGGCTCCAGCACCTCCGGGCTCGGGCGGCCCACACCGCCCTCGTTGCCGGCGTCTCCAAGGGCGGGTCCGCTCCCGCCCAACCTGCTCCGATTGCCGCGCCCCGCCCCCCGGGCTTCTACTCGCCCCCGCCGCTCGCGCCTATCCCGCCTCCCGGCGGTAACGGCAACGGTGGCGGTGGCAACGGTGGCGGTGGACGCCGTCGTCGTCGTCGCGGTGGCAACGGCGGTGGTAACAACAACGCTCCCGCCCCCCAGCCTCGGCAGCCCGCCCCCACCCCGCCATGGATCGCCGGCCATAACCCCTGGACAGGGGTCGTCCACGCCTACACCATGCCCATGCCGCGTGCTCCCTACCCGGGCACCTCGATGCAGCGCCCGGCTCCGCACCAGGCGCTCTACGCCGCGGCCCCCCAGC
Organism: Dactylis glomerata; assembly: GCA_007115705.1. Lineage (NCBI taxonomy): Eukaryota > Viridiplantae > Streptophyta > Magnoliopsida > Poales > Poaceae > Dactylis > Dactylis glomerata. The sequence continues at coordinate 44,158 of QXEO01000596.1, read as the reverse complement.
CCGCGGCCCACGGCTACGCCGCGCCCGGGTACGCGGCGCCCTACGCCGCACCCTACGCCGCGCCCTACGCGTCACAGTGGGACCCGGCCCTGCTGACTGCCCTTCAGTCCGTCCCCGACGCGGGCGCCTACGGTGGCAGCCCACCCTGGTTCATGGACACGGGCGCCTCCGCGCACATGGCAGCCCACCCCGGTAACCTCTCTACTTCCAGTCCCGCCTCCACTCCCTCTCGCATAATCGTCGGCAACGGTCATGCGCTTCCTATCACGAACACCGGCTCCGCCCCTTTTCCCTCCACCTCCACTCCTCTCTCGTTAAACAACGTTCTTATTTCTCCTGACTTGATTCACAACCTTGTTTCCGTTCGTTCTCTTACTCGTGATAATGATGTTTCTGTGGAATTTGACAAGTTTGGCTTTTCTGTTAAGGATGGTCGTACCCGGATGCTACTCCACCGCAGTGACAGCCCCGGCGAGCTGTACCCTGTTTCGCCATCCTCCACCACCAGCCGCCCGCTCGCCCTCTCCGCCGTTGTCGATCTTTGGCACGCCCGCCTCGGTCATCCTAGCTCCACCGCCCTGCGTCAAATTCTACAAAGCTTTGATTTTACTTGTAATAAAACGGATGCTCATTCTTGTGAAGCATGTCGTCTAGGCAAACATGTTCGTCTTCCGTTCAGTTCCTCCTCCAGTGTTGCGTCTTTTCCTTTTGAACTTATTCATAGTGATGTTTGGACCTCGCCGGTCCCGAGTAATTCTGGTTATACATATTATCTCGTGCTTATGGATGATTACTCGCACTTTGTCTGGACGTTTCCTCTCCGCCGAAAATCCGACGTAGCCTCCACTCTCCTCGCCTTTTTCGCGTACGTCTCCACCCAATTCGGCCGCCCCATCCACGCCCTACAAACCGACAACGGCAAAGAGTTCGACAACATCACCATTCGCACACTTCTCGCCTCTCACGGTGCCATTTTTCGCCTCACGTGTCCATACACATCTCAGCAGAACGGTCGCGCCGAACGCATTCTTCGCACTCTTAATGACTGCGTGCGCACCCTTCTGTTTCACGCCTACATGCCCCCACGGTTCTGGCCGGATGCCCTTGCCATGGCGACCCTCCTCGTCAACATCCGCCCCTGCCGCGTGCGTTGGCACTACTCGCCGCACCACCTTCTCTTTGGTGTGCCGCCCGCCTACGCCGATCTCCGCGTCTTCGGCTGCCGTTGCTACCCTAGCACCGCCGCTACCGCCACGCACAAGCTTGCGCCGCGCTCTCTCCCTTGTGTGTTTCTCGGCTATCCCGCCAACACCAAGGGGTACCGCTGCTACGACCCGGTCTCGCATCGCGTATTCACGTCCCGGCACGTTTACTTTGACGAGTTGGTGTTCCCCTTTCAGCAGGTACCTTCGGCGACGACCTCGGCGCCCGCCGGCCCCCTAGCCGCCGGCCCCGCACGCCGACGTCCGACCACGGTGGCCCCTTCTGCGCCGGCCCCGCCTAGTCCCTCGGCGCCGCCGTCGCCCACGGCGCCCCCGGCGCCTCCGTCGCCCGCGACGCCCGAGGCGCCTCCGGCGCCCCCGTCGCCCCCGACGCCCGAGGCGCCCCCGGCGCCCCTGTCGCCCCCTGCGGCCTCGTCCGCCGCTGCGTCGACACCGTCGGCCAGCCCGGCCACTTCCTCGCCCGCTTCATCGGCCGCCTCTTCGCCCGCCTCGCCGCCCGTCGCCGCGGCTCCTCCACCCATGCTCACCCGAGCACGTGCGGGCATACGGCTGCCGTCTACGCGTTACCCCGCCGACCAGTACGTTTGCTGGGCCAGCGGCAACAGCGTCCTGCCGCATGACGGCGGGGTGTCTTCGTCAAGCGCAGAGGAGGCGCCCTCACCGCCGCCGAGCGCGCCGTCCACCTCCGCTCTCTCGCCGGTGCCCACCTCGGCACGCGCCGCTCTGCGCGACCCGCACTGGCGCGCCGCCATGCAGGAGGAGTACGACGCGCTGCAGCGCAATCGGACCTGGGAGCTGGTTCCCCGGCCCCCTCGCGCTAACGTCATCACCGGCAAGTGGGTCTTCAAGCACAAGCTCGGCTCCGACGGCACCCTCGAGCGCTACAAGGCGCGCTGGGTCGTGCGCGGTTTCTGTCAACGTGCTGGCGTCGACTTCACGGACACGTTCGCCCCGGTCGTCAAACCGGGCACGATCCGCACGGTGTTGCACCTCGCCGCCTCCCGTGCGTGGCCGGTCCATCAGATGGACGTCTCCAACGCCTTCCTCCATGGCCATCTGTCTGAGCAGGTGTACTGCCAGCAGCCCATCGGCTTCGTCGACCCCGAGCGCCCCGACGACGTGTGCTTGCTTTCTCGGTCCTTGTATGGACTGAAGCAGGCGCCCCGCGCCTGGTACCAGCGCATCGCCGCGTTTCTGCATCAGCTCGGCTTCCGCTCCACGCGGTCCGATGCGTCGCTGTTCGTCTACCAGACCGGCAACGACATGGCCTATCTGCTGCTGTACGTCGACGACATCATTTTGACGGCCTCCACCGCTGGTCTTCTTCGACAGCTCACCGACAGTCTTCGCACTGAGTTTGCGTTGAAGGACCTCGGCCCGCTCCACTACTTCCTTGGCATCGAGGTTGTCCGGCGTGCGGACGGGTTCTTCCTTCATCAGCGGAAGTATGCTCACGAGCTTCTCGAGCGTGCCGGGATGCTTAACTGCAACCCTGCGCCTACTCCTGTCGACACGAAGGCCAAGCTCTCGGCTAGTGATGGGTCGCTGGCTTCCGATGCACCGTTCTACCGCTCCATCGTCGGCGCTCTTCAGTACTTGACGTTGACACATCCGGAGCTCCAGTATGCTGTGCAACAGGTGTGTTTGCATATGCATGCTCCTCGGGATGCCCATTGGGCCGCGGTGAAGCGGATACTCCGCTACATCTGTGGTACCATGGGCTACGGCCTGTCGTTGTACGCTTCGCCCTCGACACCGACCGACATCGTCGCCTACTCGGATGCGGACTGGGCGGGCTGCCCGGACACGCGGCGCTCCACCAGCGGTTACTGCGTCTATCTCGGCTCATCGCTCGTCTCTTGGTCCTCCAAGAGGCAGCCCACCGTGTCACGCTCCAGCGCTGAGGCCGAGTACCGCGCCGTGGCTAACGCCGTGGCTGAGTGCACTTGGCTTCGTCAGCTTCTCTCCGAGCTCTATTGTCCCGTTGACAAGGCTACGGTGGTCTTCTGCGACAACGTCTCGGCTGTCTACCTCTCCGCCAACCCCGTTCATCATCGACGCACCAAGCACATCGAGCTGGACATCCACTTTGTCCGTGAGCAAGTTGCCCTCGGTCACGTTCGAGTACTTCACGTACCGACGTCTCAGCAGTTTGCCGATATCATGACGAAGGGATTGCCGTCCACGACTTTTCCTGAGTTTCGCTTCAGTCTATGTGTCGGTGCCGACCCTTCGACTGCGGGGGGGTGTTGAGATATATATTGTATAGATATAGATCCCCGTGTATTTCAGGGTTGTATCTGTAAATCCGTCTATATATATGAGAGCAGCCGGCCCTAATTGGGCCTGTGCATTGTTTCATTATCTTCCACAAAATGGATATTGGTCTGCAAGCGGTCTATCTCCTAACCACGTATCCTATCAAAAACTGGACAGAGCATAAGGTTGGATTCATGTGCTAATATACTAAGTGCCAGATCGATGAACAATGCATAAGTTCGACATATCAAATATTAGCTTTTCAAAAGGCTTATATTTCGGAACAAACATAGTAGCTCAAAAGCCAAGTGCAGGGCATGCATTTACACTAGCAGCTGGAACGGAATAACCCAATAAACCTAAATACAGTTACTATCCATCTTCCCTGATCCATGCTCGTACTTTTTCAACACTTTTGCTTGCTGTTCCTCTTATGTATTGTTAAAATTACATCCAAAATTTATTATTCATACTGTGAAATTAGACGTATTGGAGGAACGAAAGAAAACATATTTTTACAAGTTCGGTAGCATCCTATTCATTGTTGAAATATCAACTATTTGTTTTTACATGATGTTTCAAACACAATTTACATGTACATTTTGCCAAAATAAAAAATAAATTACAGGTACATTTGCTCTAGCATGACGTTAAAGCATGTATTTTTCTGAAAAGATTATATTCTTGGTTATGAAAAGAAAATACTTTCTTCTGATATGTGCACGGATGAATGATAGTCTAACTATTAACAAAGATGGCTAGTTATCACATCTACTATGGTGAAAACTACACAATCATGAGCTATTAGATCTTAGAGGGTATATAAGATATTTTTTCCAAAAAGGAGGTTGAGAACCCCGGCCTCTGCCTCTTAGAGGGTCCAGTACATTTGATAAATATGTATTAAAATCTGTGACTAAGTCATGCTCCAGTGAGGCGTTCACCGTCCCAACACATTCAAAGAAACATCCTTGTGCCACTTACACCTTGACACCAAGCACTGTGTACTAGTTGTCACTAGGGATGAAAGTGGAGCGGAAACTTTCCGACTTTTCCGCAAAAAAACAGAAATGGAATAAAAATATGAAAACGGAAACGGAAATCTGTGGAATGGAAATGGAAAATAAATTTTTCTTGGCAGAAATGGAACAGCGTTTTCTGGCATAACAAATGCGGAAACAGAAGTTTCCATTTTCGGCTAATACGGAATTTCCATTTTATGGTTCTTTTGCATGGTCAATGTAGCATGCCTAATATGTGATCTTGTCATATTGAACTATCAAAGCAACCCACCCCTACTCCCCCATTATACTAAGTAATCTTGACAGGTTTGGAGAACACGATTTTTGATTTATTTGCATTGCTGCATGATTCAGGTGGTCTTTTGGTTCCGATAATCATCCTCTTTTCGTCCATGTTCACACTGTATGTTCCATGTCTTTTTTCGGAAGTATCCGTTTTTATATTTGTTTTCGGTGTTACTGTATTTGTTTCTGCTTCCGCATAAAAATATGAAAACAAATGTGGCACCACTTAGTTCCGTATGTTTCCGCTCCGTTTTCATCCCTAGTTATCACCATGAATTGTTTATCGGATATATCCTCTTTCAAAGAATTGAATATGCAAGCAATAATTTTTTTGGTGGACTTCGTTTTAATGTGATCAAGGGAAATGCCGGGAACCGACTAGGGCACCACTAACGTATGGGTATACGCACAATAATACACAAGAGAAAACTTCCTAGTTGGGAAATGGGAGCTGAGAAGATTAACTGGATTTATTTCCTGAGACTGATGGGGGAGAGAGGGCTTCTCCACTGCTTGTTATTTTCCAATCTAAAAGTAACAAGGTTCACGAAAATTGACTTTTGATCTCAGGTGCATATACTTTCTTTTTTCAAAAAACAAATTTAAATTTTTTATTTTTTAAAATATTCTCCGTAACATCTTCACAATCTATGTGCTCACATTTTAAGTTTCTTGAAAACCCGACATTTTTTATGGGTTGTATAGAAAGAGACAAACATGCATCGTGAAAAGACTTATTTTAGCCTCAATTTTTGCCTTTCTTATATAGACCGCAAAAACGGTAGTTTTTCTTGAAACAACTATATGAGCACATATGATGTGGAGTAATACGTTGCAAACGTATCTATAATTTTTGATGCTCCATGCTTGTTTTACACCAATTGCTTTGTATTTTGTTTACACTTTGTGGCGTTTTTATTCATTTTCTGGAACTAACCTATTAACGAGATGCCAAAGTGTCAGTTCCTATTTTCTGCTATTTTTGTATTTCAGAAAAGTTACACAGGAAATATTCTCGGAATTGGACGAAACGAAAACAAAAGTTCATATTTACCTGACACGAAGACGGAGTCCAAAGGAGAGACGGAGGAGGACCAGGAGGCGGCCGTACCATAGGGTGGCATGGGCCACCCCCTGGCTGTGCCACCAGGTGGTGTGGGCCCCTGGTCCACCTCCTGACATCGCCCTTCCGCCTATAAATTCCCTTCGTCAAGAAAACCCTAAAGGTCGGATCACTTTTCCACGAAACATACTGCAAGCCGCCGCCGTCGTCGACCCGAGATCGGGAGGGTCTAGAAGCTCTTCCCGGCACCCTGTCGGAGAGGGGAATCATCATCAGAGGCCTTCTTCATCACCATGCCAGCCTCCGGAGTGATGTATGAGTAGTCCACCACTGGACCATGGGTCCATAGCAGTAGCTAGTTGGTTGTCTTCTCCTCCATGCGCCTCATGTGTAGATCTTGTGAGCTTCCTATCATGATCAAGATCATTTTTGTGTAATTCTACATGTTGTGTTACTTGGGATCCGATAAATATTGAGTACTATGTCAAGTTGATTGTTGATTTATCATGTCTATGATATTTGTGATGTTGCATGCTCTCCGTTGCTAGTAGATATCTTGGCCGAGTAGATGCTAGTGACTCCAAGAGGGAGTATTTATACTCGATAGTGGGTTCATGCCTCTAGTAATCTGGAAGAGTGACAATAGCTTCTAAGGTTGCAGATGTGTTGTTGCTACTAGGGAGAAAACAACAATCTTTTGTTCAAGGACATTTGTATTGTTTACATTACACACTTTGCTTAAGGCGATAATCTGTTGCTTCCAACTTAATACCCAAGGGTTGTTCGGATGATATCCTGCGGGTGGATTATTAGTCATAGATGCAGTTGGATTACGGTCTATGTATTATATTGTAATGTCCAAGTGAATCTCATAGTGATCTTCATGATATGTATATGCATTGTTATGCATTCTTTGTTTTGTTAATTGCCCAACTGTAATTTGTTTAGCCAGCATGTTATTTATCTTTATGGAGAGACACCTCTAGTGAACTGTGGACCCTGCTCCATTCGTTTACATTTATATTACCATCTACTGCATGCACTATTTAATTTCCGCAAGCATTATTTACTTTACGCAAACAAACATCTATTTCCACACTATATGTCTTATCTTTTGTTTACAGGCAAACCGGTGATATTGACAACCTTGATACGTCTCAAACGTATCTATAATTTTTGATGCTCCATGCTTGTTTTTACACCATTTGCTTAGTGTTTCGTTACACTTTGTGGCATTTTTATGCATTTTCCGGAACTAACCTATTAACAAGATGCCATAGTGCTAGTTCCCTGTTTTCTGCTGTTTTTGTGTTTCAGAAAAGTTACACAGGAAATATTCTCGGAATTGGACGAAACAAAAGCCAAACATCCAGATATTTAACGAAGCTTCCAGAGGACCGAAGAGGAGACGGAGAGGGGCCACGAGCCGGCCACACAACAGGGTGGCGCGGCCCAGGCCCTGGCCGCGCCCCCTATGTGTGAGACCGCCTTGGTCCACTTCTGACGCTGCCCCTTCGCCTATAAAGATCCCCTGACGGGAAAAACCTAAGTACCCGATCAATTTTCCAGAAACACATCGCGATCCGCCACCGTCGTCGACCCGAGATCGGGAGGGTCCAGAAGCTCTTCCCGGCACCCTGCCAGAGAGGGGAATCACCACCGAAGGTCTTCTTCATCGCCATGCTTGCCTCCGGCGCGATGAGTGAGTAGTCTACCTTGGACTATGGGTCCATAGCAGTAGCTAGATGGTTGTCTTCTCCACCATGTGCTTCATGTTTAGATCTCGTGAGCTGCTTTACATGATCGAGACTACCTTTATGTAATTCTACATGTTGTGTTTGTTGGGATCCGATGAATATTGGTGTTATGATTGAGTTGATGTGCTGAATATTATCTTATGTTATCTCTATGTTGTTTATGATCTTGCATGCTCTCCGTTGTTAGTAGCTATCTTGGCCGAGTAGATACTAGTGACTCCAAGAGGGGGTATTTATGCTCGATAGTTGGGTTCATGCCTCTATGTAATCTCGGGGAGTGATAGAAACCTCTAAGGTTGTAGATGTGTTGTTGCCACTAGGGAGAAAACAACATTCTTATGTCCAAGGGCATATGCTTTGTTTACATTACACACTTTGCTTAATGCAGTTATCTGTTGTTCGCAACTTAATACTCAAGGGGTCCTTGGATGATTCCCCGCGAGTGGATTATTAATCATAGATGCAGTTGGATGGTGGTCTATGTATTTTGTTGTAATGCCCAGAGTAAATCTCATAGTGATCCTCTCGATATATGCCCGTTATCTTTATTCTATCAATTGCCCAACTGTAATTTGTTTACCCAGCATGTTGTTATTTATCTTATGGAGAGACACCACTAGTGAACTGTGGACCCCGGTCCAATTTCCTTTATATTGCTATCACCTGTTTACTTTACTCGCATTGTTTACTTTCTCGCATACTACTATTGCTTTCCACTCGATACGCTCATTCCTTTGTTTATAGCAAACCGGTGAGATTGACAACCTCATCGTAAGTTGGGAGCAAAGTTTTTGGTTGTGTTGTATGCAGGTTCTGCGTTGCTACTAGTTGAAGATGCGCTAACAAGTATCATTAACGGCGCCCTTGTTGGAGTGTCACTAGGCTAGCAAGCATCACCTTCTGGAGTTTGGCTTTTTCCTGGACTGACAAACCTTGGTTTCTTACTGAGGGAAAAACATGCTGTTGTGCTCATCATACCTTCCTCTTAGGGTTCTTAATTAGACGGTGAATTACATCATCAACACCGTGCCGCATCAAAACTTTTTCTGGCGCCGTTGCCGGGGAAAAAGAAGACTTCTGCAAGGGGAGTTTCGCATGCACATCCTTTACTTTGTTTTAAGTTTTGTCTTACTTTATGTTTACTTGCTTTGTTTTATAAAAAACACACAGAAATTAGTATCCTTTATAGTTGTTATTTCTTTACTTCTAGTTCATTATGTTGTTTACTAAGTACGTATTGGAGGACCTCTCAGTAGGTAGTGGTTCTATTATTGGGAAAAGTAACATCGAGGAGTTCTTTAATCATATTAGTATGCATAAAGATGTTGAGGAAAAGTCTTTGGCTGAGCTTGCTCCTAGTTATGAAGTTGCTTCTGCTTATTTAGTTCACATGTTGGAAGCTAGGTTTGCTAGCCTTAATCCTTTTCTGCAACACATGTTTCTTAAGCTTCATGATATTGAAGACCCCGAAAAGAAAGCTTTTATCTTAGAAACTTTGCGTAGAGAATTTAGAGATGTTGCCATTGAAGCTAGGAAAGTTTTTAAGCGTTTTAATAAGCTTGGATCGCATGTAGAGGTTGTTGGTACAACCAATGAAGATTTCAGAGTACCAATACCTTATAAACTTCTAGGAATTTATGATGCTTTGGAAAAGAATTTCAATTGGATTTGTCCTGAAAATCTTTTTGATGAAAGTAGTGTACCAAAGCGTGACCATAAAGGATCTTCAAAAACTCATTTGGACATGTGTTGAATACGTAATTTGGCTATTAGGTGTTTTATAGGCCAAATTAACTTAAAAGTATGTGGTTAAATTATTGATTGACATATACATGAAATTTGGCTACAATAGATTTATAGGCCAAATTAATTTAATGTTTAAGCTAATTAGTTGATCATTTGTTTAAGTATTGCAGCAGGCATTTTGAATGGACTAGAAACTTCACAGGACATGTTCTATCCAGATTGATTCGTGGAGCTACAAGATTACTACCAAGGGACCAAAACAAGTTTTAACCAGCATAGCCGAAGGAGCAGGTGCGGTACGTAGAGACAAGTGCATGCACATATATGTGATGTACAATCAATTGTTGTGCTAATGCTATCAGCTGGAATATTTTATTCCTATTTGCATAAACAGTAGCCGGAACTGATACGTGTTACAGATGGTAACCGAATAACGAAGGCCTATTCGGTTCAGCTCCTAGAATACTAATCCTATACGTCAGGTCAGGTGATGCCTTGTACGTGAAGTCCGCCGCCTATATAAGAAGGCCACGGTCGATTGAGAAAAAAGCCAATCGAATCTATCAATATACGCATCTATTTTTTTTACCTTTGTTTCTTTTATCTTTCTTTTTTATCGTTTGTCTCTGCTGAGCCCTAGCAGCCCTAGGGTTTGGTTCAATCTTTGCCGCTTTGCGCTGAAAAGCGGTCGTCTCTCCTCCACGAAAGTGAGTGGATCTTTGTTGCTTTGCTCGGAAAGCACCCGTTCGTCGTCACGAAAGCACGACAATTATCTCAGTGTTGCGCGGCAGTTTTTGCATGCCAACACAATTGGCGACTCCGCTGGGGACGAAGCATCGAGCGGTCTCCGGCCCGTTCCTGCTACGTAGAGAGCGTCATCGACAGGCTGCAGTCTACAACGGTAACATGGATTCTGAATCTTTTTATGTAGATGCAAATAACTCTTACGTTGATGTTGCTAGATTCTTTGATATGAGTACTGTATCGGCTAGCCCTAATTCTTACTATGTGCAAATACCGATACAAAATAATCTGCATCCTTCAACTTGTTATAGTTTTGACAATTTGTAGCGCGTATATTTAAATTCTCATGCATCTGCAGCCCCAAAAATTCATATGCCGATGAACAACATGATGAATTCAGTTAACCAATATGAAGCACCTAATGTTATAAATTTTAATAGTATGCAAAATAATGTTTCACCCTTTTATTCATCGGCAAATAACTTGCAATTTTTTGCTTCACCTTTGCACATGCCGATGAACAGAGAAATTAGCCATGATACTACTAGTTGTTTGAATAATTATTCTCAACCATCGTATGATGTACCTTATGTTACTAACTTTTCAGCACCATATGCAACTTCAAATATTCATTATTCGGCTGCGCACCTTCACAATACATATGGCCGAATAAGTGGTAATTCAATAGAAGCTCATGTGCCTTCTTCTAATACTGTAGCATATGATACACCCCCTAAGCAGTTGCAGAATTTTGGTAACACCCAAGTATCATTGCCGAAAATTATTGAGAGATCCGAGGAGCGATTATCAAAGGAGTGGACTGAAGATCTTGTAGAAAAGGTTCTCGAAGCCATAGCTATACAACGAAAAAATGGTGACTCAATTAGTATAGCTAATTCGGCTAAGGCCGTGTTAGACAATACATGTGTCGGGTCAAATCAACAAGAGAATATAGCCGAACCATCTTCGGTTGAAGAAAAGCATCAAAGTGAAGCGGCACAAGATCAAGAAAAGAAAGAAGACAAGAAGTTGAAAAATCACGAGGTTGTGCAACCACCGTACTCTCCCAACATCATCGATTTTGACAACAAGAAAATACTTATTCAGTCAGATCAGACCGAATCTACCATAGGGAAAAATGTTGTCATTGATAAAAATGCTGCTCCGAGGATGATTAAGCCAAAAAATACAGAAGTAGAAGTCTGGAAAGTTAAAGGAAAGAATAATCAAGTGACAAAGCCAAAGCCGACAGTTAGCATGCTGTTAAAAAAAATACACTTCACGAAAGGCCGACAATGTGTGCAATCGGCTTGGAAGTAATAAGCGTCCTAGGTCGCCTTCTCGACATGGGGGGCATGAGCACTGGCGAAAAAATTCATGTAATCATCGGCCTTATTTTTCAGCGGCGCAGACATTTTGGGGCTGTCGGTATCCTCCGTATCCTCCATGGGGCAGTCCATGGGCACCATATCCTACGGGGCCAACAGGTTATTTTTGCCCGCATTGGATTTCACCGAGACCTGTGATCAGACCATACTTGCATGAGAAAAAGGCTCGATTCAATCAGAAGAATAGATCACGTGATGTCATTGCAATTCGCATTGATGATGAGAAGCCATTTTCGAGAAATTATACTCAGCGAGGGAGACACTTTGCAGATGGCAAAAATTATAAGGGCGGCCACAAGCAGATGTGGGTGCCAGTAAAGCGTGTTGAACCTAAGTCTGTTGAAAGTTCAGTGGATTTAAATGTTGCACATAGTCTGAAGCGTGCAGAACACCAGACAGCTGAATGTGTTGTTTCTAATCCAGAAACACATGAGTTTGATAGATCAGTTTCTGGTTCAGGTCAAGGGAAAGGTGCCGATACAGAAGGGAGATGTGTAGATAATATACTCATTGCTTCCTCTAGTACACGTACAAGTCTGGAGTCTGAATCGGCTAATGTGCATTCTGATTTGGTCATGAGAGGCCACAGTTCAGAAATATATGAGAATGTACCGCCTCCAATGGTTCTCAAGTCTAGTACTAGTACTTCTATACTACGTGGAGGTTCAACTAGTAAGGGCAGCCAAAAAATTGGAATTGATAGTCCATCTGATCAGCGAAGGGTTTTCTCGGCCAGGGACAGATTGTTTGCGCCAATAACATTAGTTCATATGTACAGGCCGAGGTACTTGGGGGACAACAAAATTAAGTCAGTCATGTCGGGAACTAAACAAGAACCTCAATGGTGCCCGACGGGACTCACACACACTCAAAAACGTCGGCTACAACGACTGCGAGCTTTGGTGATCAAAGAAGAGATAGCCGAGAAAAGATGCGATGAGTGGTTGAATCAAGATAAACCGGTGCCTCTTAAAATGGCTTGGAGGAAGAAGCTCATCATGACGGAGGAAAATAAAAATGTGGATGACATAGTTGCTGCTCAAAATTGTGAAAATAATATAGATGCACCTACTGATATGGATGTTGATCAAGGAGGATAACCCGACATGCATCACGTTGACAGAGGCATCGGTTGAGTTGCAATATAGTGAGATATATTATTTGACCGATGCTAGCAATAAGTGGCTGCAAAGATGCACTGATGAATATCGTTCTGGAAAGAGCGATATGCATGAGATAACTAAAGATTTTTATGAAGCTTGGACATCGGTTGACCTACTTGAACAAATAGCTGTTAGTGATGCAAGCATTTCAATGTCTATATTTGTTAATGCTAATATGGAAGCCGATAAAAACAACAAGTATATAGTTATCAGCATAGTCTTTGGCGTAAGAAGACGACGAGAAGGAATACATCATTGCATATCCAGGACGTCGCTTGCTCGAAGCAGAAATCGGTATGTATTTACTAAACAGTAATGCATGTACAATAGTTCCACATTATCCACTTTCTAAGTGTATGTGTACAACAACCGATTCTTAGTGATAGAATTGCATGAAAATAGAATATCACTTTGCATATAAATCGCTGCATGCTACTAGGGGTATTGCCGATTTTATTGTTTTAATTTTACCCAAGAATCTTGTTTATAAAACATCGGTCAGCTTAAAATATCTTTGTACGAATAGCCAAATTAAGTACAGTTTGTTTTACAAAATTTAGTAGACATGTGTGTTAAGATACATGTGTTTTCTAGGGATTCGCTTCTGGTGGTGTAACAATTAAAAGGCGAATTCCAGTGTTTGATAGGTTACTAAATAGCTGTTTAGACCGATGTTTGGAAATAATTAATTCTTTAGATAGTTTCACCATCAAATCATATAGCTAGGGATGGAAATTCTAGAGCAAATTGTTTAGCATAATAGGATTCAGGTTATCATATTAGCAAGGGATAACTTTTTACATCAGGAAGACCGATGCTAGCTGCTGGCAAACGTGAGGCCGATCTGTTGGTTTTCAGTTCGGTACAGGTGCAGCTGTCCCTGGTTTCAAGTCAGCAACTAATAGTACAGAACAAGCATAATTCGGTACCTGATTCCCAAATAACCGAATTAGCGAGATTAGTTTAGAACCAGCTGACTTAGAGTTCTTTTAGTTAATTATTTAAAGGTCCAGGTCCACCAAGAGATAGGAAAATTCGGCGAAAAGCTTTAAAATGTACTTTGTTGAATGATGAGTTGTATCGCCGAACAATAGAGGTTCACTTTTGAAGTGTTTGGATTCTGATCACTCTAGAATATCTATGGGTGAGGTGCACGAAGGAATATGCAAGATACATCAGTCGGCTCATAAAGTGTGATGGTTATTAGAAAAAAGTGAGTTTTTATTGGCCGACTTTGTTACTAGATTATTATTTTTGCACTAAAAGGAATGTGACCTATTGGGGTTATAAATACAAATTCGGTAAATGGTCGCCGAGTTGTGAAGGCTTATATAGAGTTTGGATTGTTCCTAAAAATTCATAGCTTGTACAATCTTTGCAGGGAAAGATTTCCAAAAATGTCTCAATGAAAATGTTAGAAGAGGTATTATTCTAGCAGGTCGATGTAGGCTTGAAGAAATTATGGCCGATATCTTATTTTGAAATATCGCCCTATAAAAATATGGCTGATGATTTATTTGCATATTGCCGTCAGCAAAAGATTTTGCCGATGTGTTCTTTGAACATCGCCTTGAGAATTATATGGCCGGACATCGTCCTAAGGTATTGTTATATTGTTTTTGATAAATATAATTGTACCAAAAACAGGGGGCATGTGTTGAATACGTAATTTGGCTATTAGGTGTTTTATAGGCCAAATTAACTTAAAAGTATGTGGTTAAATTATTGATTGACATATACATGAAATTTGGCTACAATAGATTTATAGGCCAAATTAATTTAATGTTTAAGCTAATCAGTTGATCATTTGTTTAAGTATTGCAGTAGGCATTTTGGATGGACTAGAAACTTCACAGGACATGTTCTATCCAGATTGATTCGTGGAGCTACAAGATTACTACCAAGGGACCAAAACAAGTTTTAACCAGCATAGCCGAAGGAGCAGGTGCGGTACGTAGAGACAAGTGCATGCACATATATGTGATATACAATCAATTGTTTTGCTAATGCTATCAGCTGGAATATTTTATTCCTATTTGCATAAACAGTAGCCGGAACTGATACGTGTTACAGATGGTAACCGAATAACGAAGGCCTATTCGGTTCAGCTCCTAGAATACTAATCCTATACGTCAGGTCAGGTGATGCCTTGTACGTGAAGTCCGCCGCCTATATAAGAAGGCCACGGTCGATTGAGAAAAAAGCCAATCGAATCTATCAATATACGCATCTATTTTTTTTTTACCTTTGTTTCTTTTATCTTTCTTTTTTATCGTTTGTCTCTGCTGATCCCTAGCAGCCCTAGGGTTTGGTTCAATCTTTGCCGCTTTGCGCTGAAAAGCGGTCGTCTCTCCTCCACGAAAGTGAGTGGATCTTTGTTGCTTTGCTCGGAAAGCACCCGTTCGTCGTCACGAAAGCACGACAATTATCTCAGTGTTGCGCGGCAGTTTTTGCATGCCAACAACATGATTCAATTCATTGTTGTAAAGACTCCTACCATTGATCTTAATGCCTCTTTCGATATCACTTGATTCACACTTTCTGCACCTAGCTCAAAGGCGTTAAAGAAAAGCACTCTTAGGAGATAACCCAATGTTTTACTTTCAGTTCTTTTTCTTTTATTTGAGTCTTGGAAGTTATTAATACTGTAATAACCTCTCCTTATCATTTTTATTTCGTTTTTGTGCCAAGAGAAGCCTGTAATTTGAGTGAGCTAAGATTTGGGGATGTTGCTGTCCTGAAACAGATTTCGGTGCTGCACCGTAAAAATTCGTGAAAATTCTCAGAACATCTTTTGGACCTGAGATTTCTTGTGCATATGCCCCAGGTTATATCCAAACTTTCATTAGTTTATCACTTTTTGATTTGAGTAACAGAAAACCCTCTAAAAATTCTACCTTTGTCAGCTATTCTGTTTTGACAGATTTCTGCCATTATTTGGGTTTGCCGCTCGATCGCTTTCTTTTTGAGTTCTTTTGATCACGGAACTTTTGGGGAAGTTGCTACAGTAGTATATTCTTTATATGTGGTGGTTTTGAGTTGAAACCTGAAGCAAAAAAAGGGTTGATTCATTATTATGCTTACACTAATGTTGCTAATAGAATTGTGTTGAGTTTTGTATGAAGGAAGTTTTCAAGTGTAGGGATTGGAGAATGATGAGATGAGTTGAAGAATGGACAAAAGCTCAAGCTTGGGGATGCCCACGCACCCCAAGAAATATCCAAGAGTTACAAGCATCAAAGCTTGGGGATGCCCCCGAGGCACCCCTTCTTTGTCGGCAAAAATTAGGTCACCTTTCAACACACTATATTTTTATTGCTTCATGCACTATGCGTTTTTCTTGGAGCGTCAGTTGTTTTAGTTTTCAGTTTTGTTTAGTTTTGTTTGCTGCAATAAATGGTTGAACACCAACAAATTTCTTTTGGAGAAGTTGCCTTGCTTTTCATTTGCCAAGAACACTCCGTTTTTCACTCTTATCGTTCAACGAGTGTTCTCTTTTTCTGCTACTGCGTTTAGTTTTCGTTTTTCGCCTTGATTTGTGTTCAGATCTTGTTATATCTTTCCATAAAGGTGTATTTTGACCTCTGGTCCATGTTGGTTTTCATCAAAAGAGTTGTTTTAAAAAGGATCGAATGGTGTTGGAAAAGATAAAAAGTTTCATGCAAAAAAGTGGTACAAAAAGGAGCTTGTCTTTTTGATAGTATGCTTAGTGGTTTTGCTGTAGCAAGACTTGTCTCAAATGACTGAGATTGCTTAATGAGCCTTTGAAAAAAACATGCGTTGTTTTTATTATTTGCAAGCATTATTTTGGTTTTCTCCTTGATGCTTTATTTGGGTTGACTTGGCGCATGCTCACACATGTTAGACTCATACAAAGTCACCATAAGCCTCTATGATCATTTAGTTTTTGACTTTTGATGCCATCTTATGCTTCTTTTAATGTTGCTTTGTTGCTTTGCATGATTATGGCCGTTATTGCTCTCTTAGTTGGTCGCTCCCAGTCTTTTGCTAGCCCTCATTTTGTACTGAGTATGAGCTCTACTCGTGCATCCAACTCCTAAAAACCAATTTGTTCTAATGTGTCCACCATACATACCTATTAGCAATTTGCTATTCCAAAGTATATTTGACTTGCTTTTATCTATCCTTCAAATTAAACTCTTTTTGGTGTTATGCGAAAATTGGTCAGTAAAGCTCTCACGAACCTGATGGCACACTTTACTTTTCTCGCTTTAAAATTTTGACATTGTGGCTCTCTTATGTTGAGTTGTTATGCTTGCAAGTTGTAAGTTGGAAATTAGCCCAGCCATGCCGTCATGGGGCAAGCTTTCAACATTGCACTTCTTATTTGGGTTGATATCGTGATCTTTTGTTTATGGATACTCGCGATGTGAAATAATTTGGGAATCTTGCAGGATCATGGAGTTTGTATATGTGTTAGAGAAACGCCTGGCCCGCTAATCTAAGCCATGCATAATTCATGGTGGAAATTTACAGCATGTCCATAGTGAACATTCGACGACGCATCTCACAATAAAAAGCTATACCAATGGTAAATAAAAGAGATGCCGAGGTGTTCATTGTCTGTTTGTCCTGTCATTTTGATGTGGGCTTATTCCATGTCATCGGGTAGGAGGTACCCCGTTGGCGGTTCTCGATGATACGTGTATACTTACAATGACAAGAGCTTGCTTGGGACTCTAAGTCGAGTAGCATGAGGTTTGGGTATTCGTACTTCACGGGACACGAGGTTTTCAACTTATGATTTGTCAAGCATATGCATCATAATTGTACTCGCATTAACTTTAACCATTCAAGATGCCTATGATGTGGGCAATGAGAGCTCAAAGCTAGTAAGTACCATAATTTTTGAAGGTTTATAAAACTTGCAATCACTGCTTTCCTCTGTGAAGGGCCTTTCTTTTACTTTTATGTTGAGTCACCACCTTCTACCTTTATGCACCGTCTAAGAGATCATAGTTGTCATGCTTAGTATAATGTGCATTGTACCAAAGTTTTCATTGATTGATTCATGATGTTGGTTTCACTTGTTCTTAAATTATTTGTATCGAGTCGCCCTCTTAAACTTGAAGGTGTCCTATGCATTTATGTTTTGCTATTCCATGAAGGACAAGCTGAAAACCATTTGCTATGTTTTTCCTTATGATTTGAACACACGTTTGACTTTCATTGTTTCATTTTCATGATATTTCGTTTGTGTTCTTTTTCATGTTATAACATGGTTGCTAAGTTTCTTCTATCAAGATTATATCCTTCATGTCCATGTTTTAAGTTCTTTTGATCCCAGCACACAATGCTTACATAGATGATCAAGATTGTGTAGGTGCATGATGCAGGCACGGTGTTGATGATGTAAGTCACCGTCCAGATGGGAACCCCAAGAGGAAGGTATGATGAGCACAGCAGGAAGTTTTTCCTCAGTAAGAAACCAAGGTTTATTGTATCCAGGAAAAAGCCAAACTCCAGAAGGTGATGCTTGCTAGCCTAGTGACTTCCAACAAGGGCGCCATTTACGATTCTTGTCGGTGCGTCTTCAACTAGTAGCAACGCGGAACCTGCACACAACACAACCAAATACTTTGCTCCCAACTTACGATGAGGTTGTCAATCGCACCGGTTTGCTGTAAACAAAGGTATGAGCGTATCGAGTGGAAAGCAATAGTAGTATGCGAGAAAGTAAACAATGCGAGTAAAGTAAACAGGTGATAGCAATATAAAGGAAATTGGACCGAGGTCCACAGTTCACTAGTGGTGCCTCTCCATAAGATAAATAACACATGCTGGGTAAACAAATTACAGTTCGACAATTCATAATATAAATATAATGCGCATATGTCGTGAGGATCACTATGAGATTTACTCTGGACATTACAACAAGATACATAGACCGCCATCCAACTACATCAATGACTAATAATCCACTCACGGGGATATCGTCCGAACACCCCATGAGTATTAAGTTGCGAACAACAGATAACTGCATTAAGCAAAGTGTGTAATGTAAACATAGCATATGCCCTTGGACATAAGAATGTTGTTTTCTCCCTAGTGGCAATAGCACATCTACAACCTTAGAGGTTTTTGTCACTCCCCCAGATTAAATAGAGGCATGAACCCAACTATCGAGCATTAATACCCCCTCTTGGAGTCACTAGTATCTACTTGGCCAAGATAGCTACTAACAACGGAGAGCATGCAAGATCATAAGCAACATAGAGATAACATAAGATATATGATTCAGCACATCAACTCAACATAACACCAATATTCATCGGATCCCAACAAACACAACATATAGAATTACATAACGGTGATCTCGATCATGTAAGGCAGCTCACGAGATCTAAACATGAAGCACATGGTGGAGAAGACAACCAACTAGCTACTGCTATGGACCCATAGTCCAAGGTAGACTACTCACTCATTGCGCCGAAGGCAAGCATGGCGATGAAGAAGACCTCCGGTGGCGATTCCCCTCTCCGGCAGGGTGTCGGGAAGAGCTTCTGGACGCTCCCGATCTCGGGTCGATGATGATGGCGGATCACGATGTGTTTCTGGAAAATTGATCGGGTACTTAGGTTTTTCCCGTCGGGGGTCTTTATAGGCGAAGGGGCGGCATCAGATGTGGACCGAGGCGGTCACACACATAGGGGGTGTGGCCAGGGCCTGGGCCACGCCACCCTATTGTGTGGCCGGCTCGTGGCCCCTCTCCGTCTCCTCTTCGGTCCTCTGGAAGCTTCGGTAAATTTCTGGATGTTTGGCTTTTGTTTCGTCCAATTCCGAGAATATTTCCTGTGTAACTTTTCTGAAACACAAAACAGCAGAAAACAGGGAACTGGCACTGTGGCATCTCGTTAATAGGTTAGTTCCGGAAAATGCATAAAAACGTCACGAAGTGTAACGAAACACTAAGCAAATGGTGTAAAAACAAGCATGGAGCATCAAAAATTATAGATACGTTTGAGACGTATCAGCATCCCCAAGCTTAACTCCTGGTCGTCCTCGAGTAGGTAAGTGATAACAAGAGAAATAATTTTTGAGGTGACATGCACCTACACAATCTTGATCATTTATGTAAAGCATTGAGTGCTGGGATCAAAAGAACTTAAAACATGGGCATGAAAGATATAATCTTGATAGAAGAAACTTAGCAACCATGTTCTAACATGAAAAAGAACACAAACGAAAGATCATGAAAATGAAACAATGAAAGTCAAACGTGTGTTCAAATCATATGGAAAAACATACAAATGGTTTTCAGCTTGTCCTTCATGGAGAGCAAAACATAAATGCATAGGACACCTTCAAGTTTAAGAGGGCGACTAGATATAAATAATTTAAGAACAAGTGAAACCAACATCATGAATCAATCAATGAAAACTTTGGGACAATGCACATTATACTCAGAATGACAACTATGCTCTCTTAGACGGTGCATAAAGGTAGAAGGTGGTGACTCAACATAAAAGTAAAAGAAAGGCCCTTCATGGAGGAAAGCAGTGATTGCAAGTTTTATAAACCTTCAAAAATTATGGTACTTACTAGCTTTGAGCTCTCATTGCCCACATCATAGGCATCTTGAATGGTTAAAGTTAATGCGAGTACAATTATGATGCATATGCTTGACAAATCATAAGTTGAAAACCTCGTGTCCCGTGAAGTACGAATACCCAAACCTCATGCTACTCGACTTAGAGTCCCAAGCAAGCTCTTGTCATTGTAAGTATACACGTATCATCGAGAACCGCCAACGGGGTACCTCCTGCCCGATGACATGGAACAAGCCCACATCAAAATGACAGGACAAACAGACAATGAACACCTCGGCATCTCTTTTATTTACCATTGGTATAGCTTTTTATTGTGAGATGCGTCGTCGAATGTTCACTATGGACATGCTGTAAATTTCCACCATGAATTATGCATGGCTTAGATTAGCGGCCCAGGCGTTTCTCTAACACATATACAAACTCCATGATCCTGCAAGATTCCCAAATTATTTCACATCGCGAGTATCCATAAACAAAAGATCACGATATCAACCCAAATAAGAAGTGCAATGTTGAAAGCTTGCCCCATGACGGCATGGCTGGGCTAATTTCCAACTTACAACTTGCAAGCATAACAACTCAACATAAGAGAGCCACAATATCAAAATTTTAAGAACGAGAAAAGTAAAGTGTGCCATCAGGTTCGTGAGAGCTTTACTGACCAATTTTCACATAACACCAAAAGAGTTTAATTTGAAGGATAGATAAAAGCAAGTCAAATGTACTTTGGAATAGCAAATTGCTAATAGGTATGTATGGTGGACACATTGGAACAACTTGGTTTTTAGGAGTTGGATGCATGAGTAGAGCTCATACTCAGTACAAAATGAGGGCTAGCAAAATACTGGGAGCGACCAACTAAGAGAGCAATAACGGCCATAATCATGCATAGCGATAAAGCAACATTAAAAGAAGCATAAGGTGGCATCAAAAGTCAAAAACTAATTGATCATAGAGGCTTATGGCGACTTTGTATGAGTCAAACATGTGTGAGCATGCACCAAGTCAACCCAAATAAAGCATCAAAGGAGAAAACCAAATTAATGCTTCCAAATAATTAAAAGAATGCATGATTTTTTCAAAGGCTCATTAAGCAATCTCAGTCATTTGAGACAAGTCATGCTATAGCAAAACCACTAAGCATACTATCAAAACGATATCAACCACGACATGAAAAAGTCTAGGCCGCAGTCTACACAAGGTCCTTTTGTACCACTTTTTTGCATCAAACTTTTTCTCCTTTTCAACACCATTCGAACCTTTTTGAAACAACTCTTTTTATGAAAACCAACATGGACCAGAGGTAAAAATACATCTTGATATAAAGATATAAGAAGATCTGAACAAAAATCAAGGCAAAAAATGAAAGCTAAAAACAGTTCTAGAAAAAGAGAACACTCGTTGAACGATAAGAGTGAAAAACGGAGTGTTCTTGGCAAATGAAAAGCAAGGCAACTTCTCCAAAAGAAATTTGTTGGGGTCCAACCATTTATTGCAGAAAAAAAACTAAACAAAACTGAAAACTAAAACAACTGACACTCCAAGAAAAACGCATAATGCATGAAGCAATAAAAATATAGTGTGTTGAAAGGTGACCTGATTTTTGCCGATGAAGAAGGGGTGCCTCGGGGGCATCCCCAAGCTTTGACGCTTGTACCTCTTGGATATTTCTTTGGGTGCGTGGGCATCCCCAAGCTTGATCTTTTGTCCATTCTTCAACTCATCTCATCATTCTCCAATCCCTACACTTGAAAACTTCCTTCATACAAAACTAAACACAATTCTGTTAGCAACATTAGTTTAAGCATAATAATGAATCAATCCCTTTTTGCTTCAGATTTCAACTCAAAACCACCACATATAAAGCATATACTACTGTAGCAACTTCCCCAAAAGTTCTGTGATCAAAAGAACTCAAAAAGAAAGCGATAAAGAGGCAAACACAAATAGTGGCAGAATCTGTCAAAACAGAACATCTCATAAAGGTCGAATTTTTAGAGGGTTTTCTGTTGCTCAAATAAAAAAGTGTATAACTAATGAAAGTTTGGATATAACCTGGGGCATATGCACAAGAAATCGCAGGTCCAAAAGATATTCTGAGAATTTTCATGAATGTTTACGTGCAGCACCGAAATCTATTTCAGGACAGCAACATCCCCAAATCTTACCTCACCCAAATTAGAGGCTTCTCTGGGCACAAAAATGAAATAAAAAGGATAAGGAGAGGTTATTACAGTAGTAATAACTTCCAAGACTCAAATAAAAGAAAAAGAACTGAAAGTAAAACAATGGGTTATCTCCCAAGAGTGCTTTTCTTTAACGCCTTTGAGCTAGGTGCAGAAAGTGCAAATCAAGTATTTTCGAAAGAGGCATTAAGATCAACTGTTTCCTCAAGATCACCACTTACCACAAAAGGCACTTTAGAGGTTCCCGAAGATGATTCAACCTGCAAGTCACTCTCAGTTGAACTAAAAGTCTTACCAATCTTAAAAACATGCTGCGGTTTAGGCACAGACACCTTAGGAACATACATAAATTTTTGCTCTTTTCCAACAAAAGCTTTCTCCTTCTTAAACTTAAGAGAAGAGAAAATTGAACTTAAAGTTTCCATGGATTCCACTAGTTTCCCAATCCTAAGGTTTTGACTATCAAGAGTAGTGCTAGCTTCTAAAATGGTGATTCTCTTACCGATACTTTCTATTGCTTCATTAACTCGGCTAGCGTTATCAAGTATATTTGGCAAACTTTTTTCTAAAGAGCCTAGTTTTTCTATAACTTCCTCCAAAGTGATCTCAGTTTTAACAACATGAATAGGTGGTACTCCCACTAAACTTTCTATTAAAGTGCATGCTTCAAGAGCGGAAGTACCCAGAAAATTACCTCCTGCAAGAGTATCAAGAACATACCTATTCCAACTAGATATACCAACATAAAAATTTCCAAGGAGAATAATGGTAGAATGCTTCTTTGTACACCTATGATGAGAATTTGTAACACCCTCGAATTTATAACAGATTCGAAGTGCCCGTTATGTAATCCATCACAATCCCAGAATCATTGTTGTGATTTACATAACGTAGTTGGTAACCAGTTCCCACTATAAATGGTAAATAAAGGGATTACATAGGTGGTCATACAGACCAAACCTTACAATACATCAATATGCAACGGAATAACACGTCGGGTCCATATCATCAAACTTCAACCGCACAGGCAGAGCCGACAGTAGGAAACGAGCCTAATTCGCAAAGTCGTCAACGATTCCTTCCTTCTGGATTTTTCTCCTTCAAGTCTGGCCAAGTTAATAGCCAGGGACAGAGCCATGAGTACATTGCATGCACTCGCAAACCATCTTATAAATAAATGAATAGAGAATGCATAGTTCATACAGTGGTCTAAGCTCTAGGTTCATTTGCATAAAGCAGGATTTCCTTTCAAAGATCTTTTACTTAAAATGGTAAGAAAACATTTAGCTCTTTATAAATCTCTAGATGGAATCCCCCAAATGTCAATTCCTTTGTTCACCAAGTCACCTCCATGGTCATCGAAATTCATTGTCAAGTCACCTTTCTCAATCATTTTCAAAGTAAAACCTGATAACGGCCAAGTACAACCAATCCAACCGTCCATGACCGCGGACGCGGCTATTCAAATAGTTTTACACTCTGCAGAGGTTGTACACTTTACCCACACCATCCGACTACTCATCGTGTGGGCAACTTCCCCGCATAACGACATATGCCACGACAAGCAGCCGACCATTAATGTTTCACCTGCCCGCCTTAGCATAAACACTACCGCCTAGAGATGTACCCCCCAACACCGGGGTCTAAGAAGCTGTCCAGAGTGTGCAAAGTTCCCAGCCGCTTGACCCACCGGAATGCCACTAACCGAGGTAGAGTCCTACCCACGATAGTCCATTTTCAATGAGGGCTCTTTGGCTTGTACCCCAACCACCTAAAAAGGAGGACCAGGCGAGCCTACGCCATAGCCACAGGGTGCCCTGGAAGAGGAGTCCCTGGTCGGACTTCCATTTACAGTGTGTAGGGTCTACACTAAGGAGAAACAAACTACTCCACTAAGCCCCGTCCCATACCAGGGTAATGTGGTCGCACTGTATGGTTGGTCCAGTATGGTACTTCACGCATTTATCATTTTTGTCAAACCTTCATGTCACCTTCACCATGTCACCATTTTGTAAATAGTTTTCAAAGTCACCCTTGGGTAAGGTTGCCCATCTCCAAGGTTTGTGTTGCAAAAATCATCCTTGGGCAAGGTTGCCCCTTTCCAAGGTTTTCATTTCAAAATCTTCATGATCTCCATTGGGGTTCCCACCTAGTCATTTTCCATGAATGCCTTCAGCTCAAGCATAATCCTCATGAGGGCACAAGGATCTAGGTAGGTATATTGAATAGGCTTAGCTTGATGCTCTACTTAGCATCCACTAAGGAAAGGTTTCTCAAAGGTAGGCTAAGCTTGATGCACTTGATGTCATCCACAAAAAAGAGTTGGATGCACTTGTTAAGAAAGACATCACTACTCATTTGCAACTTGGTAACAATTATTTTAGCATGCACTTTTATTTAAAAGCAAGTAAACATGCATTATAAAACTGGGTAATGGTATGATCAAAAGATGGCTTGCCTGGCTTGGCAAAGTCAAAATAGTCTTCATCTTCATCTTTGATTGATTGGTCTCCATCTCCATTTCTTGGTGGACTTCGGGATCCATTCTCCTTACTCTCTTTGTCGTCTAATCGTTGAAAAATAAATACATACAATCACCAAGCATTTCACAAACCACACACATTCAACAATCAAGGATACTAGGGTAAGGAAAGTTATCTAAGAATGCGATGGAGAGTGGCTTCAACTTAATTGAGTTCATATAGATGGGATTATCACTTTCTTGACTTAAGTGAGGATTTAATTTACTTTGAATTGTGAAATATCTCTTGCCAGTCCTTATTGACCATAGTTCATATACTACTAGTGTATATATTCAAGATTATGGTTCAACTAAAGAGGCTTCATAGGATTTGGAGTATTTTTCTTTTATTGAAGCCATTGCTAGTTTGCAACTATTTAGTAATCAAATTTGAATCTACAAGTAGAGTCTATAGATCCTAGTTGAATGGGATCAAAGGTTATAGATCAATATCTGAAAAATGTGGTTGGTTAGAATTGGTTTTATATCATTTCCATATTTTGAGGTTGGTGTGCAAGTTTGAGTTTCTAATTACTACTATGTAGTATTAAATTTCCAAATACTTCCTACAAGTCCACATGAACTAAGATTAATACCTATTGATAGGTATTTGGAAATGTGGTTTAACAACAAGAGTTCCATAAAAATTTCGATTATAGATTTGAGTTTAATAAAATCCTATATGGCAAATGCCTATTTAACCATATAGGTAAATAGCATTTATTTTAAAAGGTTCAAAAATGAGATCTAATGGTATAGGCAGATGGGTATCACTAATTGTGAATTTCTAAAGTTGGATTTATATTTTTAGGAATTTTATTTGAATTGATATGGATTTCCTAAGTTGGAAAAGCTCCTGTTTTGTTATTTTTACTGCAACCACTATGTAAATGCAATTGTGTTAAAACCACTTCTAAAGGATAGCTTATGTTCTAAGGTTTCCAGAACATATTCATTTGTTAAATTTGAATTGGTAGATCTCCGGGAAAATTAAATATACGAAAGCCTCTGAATGAGTTTTTCAAGAATCGAAAAAAAATATTTACCCCTTTTTTTTTAACTCGGGCCGGACACACAGATGAACTGGGCCGGCCCACTAGGATGCTACAGGTGTGAGAGCCAGAGAGGGAAAAAAAAGTAACCGGGCTGACCAAAGGGGCCCGGCTGTCAGGACGAACGAACCGGTACGCGCGGGTCATCGTCCTCGACTCGGGATACTGCGAGGGACTCACCGACGGCGAGGAAGGGCGCGGTGGCAGAGCTCGACGAGGAAGGCACGGGAGGCGCCGGCGAGTTGCAGTCCGGCGGAGGGGCTTCTCCTCTTCCACCTCGTCCAGGCGGCAGCTTGAGGGCGGGGCTAGAACGCCGGGAACGGCAGGGTGCTCCGGAGCTCGGTCCACTCCGGCGAGCTCGAACCAGCACCCAAATGGCTAGGAAATTATGTCTAGGAGGGAGAGGGAGGTGAGGCGCATCTTTCCTGGAAAGAAAGGCGGCTTTTTATAGGCGGGAGAGGGAGCACCGGCGGTGTCCAGTGGCGGCCAGCACCCGTGCATGTCGGCTGTGGGAGGGGCAAGGCGTGGCTCTGGCGAGGAGTGGGCATGTCCAGCGGCACTGTGGTGATGTCGGGAGCTTAGTGGCGCAGCAGGGTGACGAGGGGAGCAGTGGAGAGCAGTGGCCAGAGGTGGGGGTCCGGGTCGTTTCTCTCCTTTTCTTCCAGGTCTCATGGCCCTGGGTCGGGGCAGGGGAAGCTGGGGATCGACACAGGGGTGAGAGGGGATGTCCTAGGGTACGGCTAGGTCAGCTAGGTCGTACGGCAGTGGCGTCATCCACAGTGAGTTGGATTTTCCGAATTTCTGCCCACAGGGTGTTCGACGAAATGTCCGCAAGAAATAAAAATTCGAATTTTCGAAATTTTCAAATTGGGTTGGTCATTATATTGGATAGGGATTCTGAAACAATTTTTGTTAGGTCAAGAGGTGGTGTTTTGCTTCAGGGCTATTTTGAATTTGGGGTTGTCCTATGTTTCAGATGCAATCTTTTGCAGATGTTTGAGTGGGGTTAGCATTTGAGTTTTTGTTTGAAATTTGTTGGTCAAGCAAGAATGTGGTTTGGTCTTGCTCAACCAACTGATCACACCTTCAGTTGAGTTACAGATTTCTTAATCTAAGTGTCCAAAGTATGGTAGTGGTTAACTTTTTCGAGATCATCTTTTCTTCTCTCTTTTCTTTATTTCTTTGGTTTTGGGTTTGTTGGTCCTGGTGGTTCACCTCTATTGTTTCTGTTGGTTAGGAGTGGTTTAACTAACCATTTCACAACTATTTAAAAGACACATGAAATCATAGAACAATATGTATTTAAAATACTATGTATGCATGCAATAATAGATAAAAAGTTTTATCTTGGCCCAAAAGTGTTGGTTTTCTGGGAGATAACATGGAGTTGGGAATGTGTTTGTTTGGTCTAGAGGTGAGTTGTGGTTTCATTTAAATTCTGAATTTCAAATGGTATATGTAACAGATTCAAACTTTGGCAGAATATTAAATAGAGTTCCAAGTTGATTTTTGTTTCAAACTTTATTGTATTTGGTTCTTTGTAACTTGTTCTTAGTGGTGGTGGAGAGATGCATGATGGTATAGTTCAAATATTGCTTTATATATAAGGGCAAAGTAGTGGAATCAGTAATTTTTTTAAGATCACTACTTCCTCTTTTCTTACCTAGGTTTTTGTGTTGCGGTTTATTTTCTTGGTTCTTTTCTATTTGTTTGTGATTGCTTGACTTAATTTTGGTTTGGTGAGTGACCCAAATGGGTTTAGCATGTAACCATGCACAAAAATTTAATAGTTAGAAAACTATTTCTATTTAACAAAAACATTTTACAGGTATAATTATTTGTTTTCCAAAACATGGCTAAAGAAAAACATTTGGGAGTTTTTCAAAGTTTTGAAAATAAGTTTTCGAAATGTTGAATCCAACATTTTTGGAAATGTCAACTTGAGAAATGAGAAATTGTAATTTTTGAAATGGGATATTTTTATTCTCCTCTTTTTAAAACAAAGATAGGTTTCTTGAGAATAAAGGTTTTACCTCTATTCCAATATTTCCTTTCTAAACGATTAAAAATTTGAGTTCAAAGGATTTGTTTTAAAACCCTTCTCATACTCTTTTTATTTGAAGCATGGGAGCAAATGCTCAATTTCACAAGTTTTAAAAGACAAGAAATAAATCTTGT
This sequence comes from Dactylis glomerata, assembly GCA_007115705.1. Lineage (NCBI taxonomy): Eukaryota > Viridiplantae > Streptophyta > Magnoliopsida > Poales > Poaceae > Dactylis > Dactylis glomerata. The sequence goes on along the minus strand of QXEO01000596.1, from coordinate 16,000 downwards.
ATTTAAAATAAAAGTTTTTGTTGGCTCCAAAATTTGGTATTTTAATAAATCCATTTATTTCTATTTCCCAAAAATTTGGGTTGTTACAATCTTCCCCCCTTAAAAAGAATCTCGTCCCGAGATTCACAAGTTAAGATTGAAAGAGATTGGGAGATGAGATTACCAGATAAAAGATAGAGTGTGTATTGATTCCTATCAAGATAGAAAGATTGGGTACACCCAAAATGTGATAAGGCCATTCAGGCCAAAAACACATCGTCATCAATCACATAGTAACTTCAACAAACAATCACACTTTCAAAAACAAAAATCTTCTCGGTTTAAACCATAGGATTTCATTAATAAGGGTCTTGCAGATTACATTTCTCGCTCTTGATTTACAAAGAAATAAACAAGCCTACTAGTCCCAAACTAAAGTGACTAAGGCTTCTTCTCGGCTTGGATCCTCACACTTGATTCAACTTGTTCTTACTAACTTTATGGCTACGAGCAACTTCGGGGTATTCTATGGCTGATTCATGATGATTGATCTTTTTCTTCTCTTTGGTCTTGAGGTTACTTCCTGGTGGTTGGTAAGGCTGCTTCCTTCCCCTGCGGAAGTTAAGGCTATAGAGTCCTTTGACACTATCTTCAATAATGATGCGGTTTCGAACTCTGCCCAGGTTGGTGTTGATAGGGTTGCCTCCTGAAGATGAAAGAACATTTGTAGGATCTTCCGAGCAACTGGGTTTGACACTTTCTTTGGTTATGACCGGATCTTGAGCGACCGGAGGTTCTGGTGCAGCGTTCAACTTTGTTGGGCACTCGTTGGAATAGTGCCCTTTGATTCCACAATTCCAACAGATGATGTTGGTCGTGTCGCCATGCTTGGGATAGGTATCCTTTGACAAGGTTCTTCCGGATCGTAGGTTTAGGTCATAGCATAGGTTAGAGGGCGCTGGAGGCTTATTTTCTTGACGTCTTATCCTCCTTTCTTTCTTCTTTTTGTTACAAGCTTTCTGTTGTTTTCTATGACTGTCATGCTCTTTGCTAGTCTTGACAACTTGAGCTGCTAGCTGAAAATGTTTTTTCTTGATCTTGGATATAGCTGTTACCAGGTGATCCATGGAGCAGTTTGCTGGAACATGAGTACTACTCTCACATAAGAAGCATGTGATATTTCTTGAAGGGCATTCTCCCGTTGGATGCTTGATGTCGCAATTGGGACAGTTGCTAGTACATTGGCTAGATTGATGACCTTCTTCTCCACAACGGCTACAAGCCTTCATACTGAGGTGATCTAGGTTGGGAATACTTTTATTGGGACAGGGACGTTTTGCGTGGAGTGCTTCTCCACAATCATAACATAAGGGTTGAGTGCAAAAATCTCCTTGCTTCTTCTTCGGAATTAGGTTCAAGTGGGACCTCCTTTGGTATTCTCGAGCAATTCTATTGAGGTGAAACTCGAACTCCGAGTTGGCCTGAAATGGTGGATTTGAGAGCATGGGGTGCATCAGAGGGGTCAAGTCCTGCAGTAGATGAGAGGGAACAACTTTCAAAAGGTTTCTAATGTGGGATTGGTATGGTTAGAGTTTAGTTTGGGCGAGAAAGACAAAAACATTTTTGAGCAAACAAGTTTTCGGAGTGGTTGCTACATGTTACCGGATGGCATATGAGCAACACATCTCAAAATAAATCAATTATTCAAACAATCAAGGTACTGAGCACACTTAGTAATCGTGAAGTAAGGGTAGCTCAATACAAACAATTGAGCATTTCCTATAAGTCCTATTAGATCAAGGCTGTTGAGGTCTTCATCATTTCTGATCACTCTCTCTTTGCTCTTGAAGTTTTTGTCTCCTAGGGTTGACTCTTGTTGGAAGATTTCTGGATCAGATGAAGAGACTCTCTTTCGATGGTAGCGGTCGTAGTTGACATCCAAGGTTGAAGCCGTGAAAAATATTGAGTCCCTAATCTTTTCATCCAAAAGTCCTTCGGTCTTAGGTCGGTATATCGTCCATAGTATACCTTTGAAGTAGATGAGGAATAGAGTAAAACAAATCTTTGAAAAGACTTTGTAATTAAAGAGGTAAATAAATTCTTTGTCAAAAATCTCTTGGGAGTATAAGTTGAGAGTGTAAGATATTTGGAGTGAATAAGATGGGAGTATAAGTTGGGCTTTGGATACCAAAGCAAATAAATTTCTCTTGTAGAACTAAGTTTTTGTCAACATACCACTTTCTTAGCTAACGACCATGCTAACTAAGGTCGCCTAGGGTCATGATAGTCCTGATATCAAACTGGTGATATCAGAGATATTATTTTCTAACGACCATGCTAACTAGGGTTTCCTAGAGTCAGCCTAGGCTCTGATACCAACTTGTAACCCCCTCGAATTTATAACAAATTCGAAGTGCCCGTTATGTAATCCATCACAATCCCAGAATCATTGTTGTGATTTACATAACGTAGTTGGTAACCAGTTCCCACTATAAATGGTAAATAAAGGGATTACATAGGTGGTCATACAGACCAAACCTTACAATACATCAATATGCAACGGAATAACACGTCGGGTCCATATCATCAAACTTCAACCGCACAGGCAGAGCCGACAGTAGGAAACGAGCCTAATTCGCAAAGTCGTCAACGATTCCTTCCTTCTGGATTTTTCTCCTTCAAGTCTGGCCAAGTTAATAGCCAGGGACAGAGCCATGAGTACATTGCATGCACTCACAAACCATCTTATAAATAAATGATAGAGAATGCATAGTTCATACAGTGGTCTAAGCTCTAGGTTCATTTGCATAAAGCAGGATTTCCTTTCAAAGATCTTTTACTTAAAATGGTAAGAAAACATTTAGCTCTTTATAAATCTCTAGATGGAATCCCCCAAATGTCAATTCCTTTGTTCACCAAGTCACCTCCATGGTCATCGAAATTCATTGTCAAGTCACCTTTCTCAATCATTTTCAAAGTAAAACCTGATAATGGCCAAGTACAACCAATCCAACCGTCCATGACCGCGGACGCGGCTATTCGAATAGTTTTACACTCTGCAGAGGTTGTACACTTTACCCACACCATCCGACTACTCATCGTGTGGGCAACTTCCCCGCATAACGACATATGCCACGACAAGCAGCCGACCATTAATGTTTCACCTGCCCGCCTTAGCATAAACACTACCGCCTAGAGATGTACCCCCCAACACCGGGGTCCAAGAAGCTGTCCAGAGTGTGCAAAGTTCCTAGCCGCTTGACCCACCGGAATGCCACTAACTGAGGTAGAGTCCTACCCACGATAGTCCATTTTCAATGAGGGCTCTTTGGCTTGTACCCCAACCACCTAAAAAGGAGGACCAGGCGAGCCTAGGCCGTAGCCACAGGGTGCCCTGGAAGAGGAGTCCCTGGTCGGACTTCCATTTATAGTGTGTAGGGTCTACACTAAGGAGAAACAAACTACTCCACTAAGCCCCGTCCCATACCAGGGTAATGTGGTCGCACTGTATGGTTGGTCCAGTATGGTACTTCACGCATTTATCATTTTTGTCAAACCTTCATGTCACCTTCACCATGTCACCATTTTGTAAATAGTTTTCAAAGTCACCCTTGGGTAAGGTTGCCCATCTCCAAGGTTTGTGTTGCAAAAATCATCCTTGGGCAAGGTTGCCCCTTTCCAAGGTTTTCATTTCAAAATCTTCATGATCTCCATTGGGGTTCCCACCTAGTCATTTTCCATGAATGCCTTCAGCTCAAGCATAATCCTCATGAGGGCACAAGGATCTAGGTAGGTATATTGGATAGGCTTAGCTTGATGCTCTACTTAGCATCCACTAAGGAAAGGTTTCTCAAAGGTAGGCTAAGCTTGATGCACTTGATGTCATCCACAAAAAAGAGTTGGATGCACTTGTTAAGAAAGACATCACTACTCATTTGCAACTTGGTAACAATTATTTTAGCATGCACTTTTATTTAAAAGCAAGTAAACATGCATTATAAAACTGGGTAATGGTATGATCAAAAGATGGCTTGCCTGGCTTGGCAAAGTCAAAATAGTCTTCATCTTCATCTTTGATTGATTGGTCTCCATCTCCATTTCTTGGTGGACTTCGGGATCCATTCTCCTTACTCTCTTTGTCGTCTAATCGTTGAAAAATAAATACATACAATCACCAAGCATTTCACAAACCACACACATTCAACAATCAAGGATACTAGGGTAAGGAAAGTTATCTAAGAATGCGATGGAGAGTGGCTTCAACTTAATTGAGTTCATATAGATGGGATTATCACTTTCTTGACTTAAGTGAGGATTTAATTTACTTTGAATTGTGAAATATCTCTTGCCAGTCCTTATTGACCATAGTTCATATACTACTAGTGTATATATTCAAGATTATGGTTCAACTAAAGAGGCTTCATAGGATTTGGAGTATTTTTCTTTTATTGAAGCCATTGCTAGTTTGCAACTATTTAGTAATCAAATTTGAATCTACAAGTAGAGTCTATAGATCCTAGTTGAATGGGATCAAAGGTTATAGATCAATATCTGAAAAATGTGGTTGGTTAGAATTGGTTTTATATCATTTCCATATTTTGAGGTTGGTGTGCAAGTTTGAGTTTCTAATTACTACTATGTAGTATTAAATTTCCAAATACTTCCTACAGGTCCACATGAACTAAGATTAATACCTATTGATAGGTATTTGGAAATGTGGTTTAACAACAAGAGTTCCATAAAAATTTCGATTATAGATTTGAGTTTAATAAAATCCTATATGGCAAATGCCTATTTAACCATATAGGTAAATAGCATTTATTTTAAAAGGTTCAAAAATGAGATCTAATGGTATAGGCAGATGGGTATCACTAATTGTGAATTTCTAAAGTTGGATTTATATTTTTAGGAATTTTATTTGAATTGATATGGATTTCCTAAGTTGGAAAAGCTCCTGTTTTGTTATTTTTACTGCAACCACTATGTAAATCCAATTGTGTTGAAACCACTTCTAAAGGATATCTTATGTTCTAAGGTTTCCAGAACATATTCATTTGTTAAATTTGAATTGGTAGATCTCCAGGAAAATTAAATATACAAAAGCATCCGAATGAGTTTTTCAAGAATCAAAAAAAAAATATTTACCCCTTTTTTTTAACTCGGGCCGGACACACAGATGAACTGGGCCGGCCCACTAGGCTGCTACGGGTGTGAGAGCCAGAGAGGGAAAAAAAGTAACCGGGCTGACCAAAGGGGCCCGGCTGTCAGGACGAACGAACCGGTACGCGCGGGTCGTCGTCCTCGACTCGGGATACTGCGAGGGACTCACCGACGGCGAGGAAGGGCGCGGTGGCGGAGCTCGACGAGGAAGGCACGGGAGGCGCCGGCGAGTTGCAGTCCGGCGGAGGGGCTTCTCCTCTTCCACCTCGTCCAGGCGGCAGCTTGAGGGCGGGGCTAGAACGCCGGGAACGGCAGGGTGCTCCGGAGCTCGGTCCACTCCGGCGAGCTCGAACCAGCAACCAAATGGCTAGGAAATTATGTCTAGGAGGGAGAGGGAGGTGAGGCACATCTTTCCTGGAAAGAAAGGCAGCTTTTTATAGGCGGGAGAGGGAGCACCGGCGGTGTCCAGTGGCGGCCAGCACCCGTGCATGTCGGCTGTGGGAGGGGCAAGGCGTGGCTCTGGCGAGGAGTGGGCATGTCCAGCGGCACTGTGGTGATGTCGGGAGCTCATAGGCGCAGCAGGGTGATGAGGGGAGTAGTGGAGAGCAGTGGCCAGAGGTGGGGGTCCGGGTCGTTTCTCTCCTTTTCTTCCAGGTCTCACGGCCCTGGGTCGGGGCAGGGGAAGCTGGGGATCGACACAGGGGTGAGAGGGGATGTCCTCGGGTACGGCTAGGTCAGCTAGGTCGTACGGCAGTGGCGTCATCCACAGTGAGTTGGATTTTCCAAATTTCTGCCCACAGGGTGTTCGACGAAATGTCCGCAAGAAATAAAAATTCGAATTTTCGAAATTTTCAAATTGGGTTGGTCATTATATTGGATAGGGATTCTGAAACAATTTTTGTTAGGTCAAGAGGTGGTGTTTTGCTTCAGGGCTATTTTGAATTTGGGGTTGTCCTATGTTTCAGATGCAATCTTTTGCAAATGTTTGAGTGGGGTTAGCATTTGAGTTTTTGTTTGAAATTTGTTGGTCAAGCAAGAATGTGGTTTGGTCTTGCTCAACCAACTGATCACACCTTCAGTTGAGTTACAGATTTCTTAATCTAAGTGTCCAAAGTATGGTAGTGGTTAACTTTTTCGAGATCATCTTTTCTTCTCTCTTTTCTTTATTTCTTTGGTTTTGGGTTTGTTGGTCCTGGTGGTTCACCTCTATTGTTTCTGTTGGTTAGGAGTGGTTTAACTAACCATTTCACAACTATTTAAAAGACACATGAAATCATAGAACAATATGTATTTAAAATACTATGTATGCATGCAATAATAGATAAAAAGTTTTATCTTGGCCCAAAAGTGTTGGTTTTCTGGGAGATAACATGGAGTTGGGAATGTGTTTGTTTGGTCTAGAGGTGAGTTGTGGTTTCATTTAAATTCTGAATTTCAAATGGTATATGTAACAGATTCAAACTTTGGCAGAATATTAAATAGAGTTCCAAGTTGATTTTTGTTTCAAACTTTATTGTATTTGGTTCTTTGTAACTTGTTCTTAGTGGTGGTGGAGAGATGCATGATGGTATAGTTCAAATATTGCTTTATATATAAGGGCAAAGTAGTGGAATCAGTAATTTTTTTAAGATCACTACTTCCTCTTTTCTTACTTAGGTTTTTGTGTTGCGGTTTATTTTCTTGGTTCTTTTCTATTTGTTTGTGATTGCTTGACTTAATTTTGGTTTGGTGAGTGACCCAAATGGGTTTAGCATGTAACCATGCACAAAAATTTAATAGTTAGAAAACTATTTCTATTTAACAAAAACATTTTACAGGTATAATTATTTGTTTTCCAAAACATGGCTAAAGAAAAACATTTGGGAGTTTTTCAAAGTTTTGAAAATAAGTTTTCGAAATGTTGAATCCAACATTTTTGGAAATGTCAACTTGAGAAATGAGAAATTGTAATTTTTGAAATGGGATATTTTTATTCTCCTCTTTTTAAAACAAAGATAGGTTTCTTGAGAATAAAGGTTTTACCTCTATTCCAATATTTCCTTTCTAAACGATTAAAAATTTGAGTTCAAAGGATTTGTTTTAAAACCCTTCTCATACTCTTTTTATTTGAAGCATGGGAGCAAATGCTCAATTTCACAAGTTTTAAAAGACAAGAAATAAATCTTGTATTTAAAATAAAAGTTTTTGTTGGCTCCAAAATTTGGTATTTTAATAAATCCATTTATTTCTATTTCCCAAAAATTTGGGTTGTTACAATCTTCCCCCCTTAAAAAGAATCTCGTCCCGAGATTCACAAGTTAAGATTGAAAGAGATTGGGAGATGAGATTACCAGATAAAAGATAGAGTGTGTATTGATTCCTATCAAGATAGAAAGATTGGGTACACCCAAAATGTGATAAGGCCATTCAGGCCAAAAACACATCGTCATCAATCACATAGTAACTTCAATAAACAATCACACTTTCAAAAACAAAAATCTTCTCAGTTTAAACCATAGGATTTCATTAATAAGGGTCTTGCAGATTACATTTCTCGCTCTTGATTTACAAAGAAATAAACAAGCCTACTAGTCCCAAACTAAAGTGACTAAGGCTTCTTCTCGGCTTGGATCCTCACACTTGATTCAACTTGTTCTTACTAACTTTATGGCTACGAGCAACTTCGGGGTATTCTATGGCTGATTCATGATGATTGATCTTTTTCTTCTCTTTGGTCTTGAGGTTACTTCCTGGTGGTTGGTAAGGCTGCTTCCTTCCCCTGCGGAAGTTAAGGCTATAGAGTCCTTTGACACTATCTTCAATAATGATGCGGTTTCGAACTCTGCCCAGGTTGGTGTTGATAGGGTTGCCTCCTGAAGATGAAAGAACATTTGTAGGATCTTCCGAGCAACTGGGTTTGACACTTTCTTTGGTTATGACCGGATCTTGAGCGACCGGAGGTTCTGGTGCAGCGTTCAACTTTGTTGGGCACTCGTTGGAATAGTGCCCTTTGATTCCACAATTCCAACAGATGATGTTGGTCGTGTCGCCATGCTTGGGATAGGTATCCTTTGACAAGGTTCTTCCGGATCGTAGGTTTAGGTCATAGCATAGGTTAGAGGGCGCTGGAGGCTTATTTTCTTGACGTCTTATCCTCCTTTCTTTCTTCTTTTTGTTACGAGCTTTCTGTTGTTTTCTATGACTGTCATGCTCTTTGCTAGTCTTGACAACTTGAGCTGCTAGCTGAAAATGTTTTTTCTTGATCTTGGATATAGCTGTTACCAGGTGATCCATGGAGCAGTTTGCTGGAACATGAGTACTACTCTCACATAAGAAGCATGTGATATTTCTTGAAGGGCATTCTCCAGTTGGATGCTTGATGTCGCAATTGGGACAGTTGCTAGTACATTGGCTAGATTGATGACCTTCTTCTCCACAACGGCTACAAGCCTTCATACTGAGGTGATCTAGGTTGGGAATACTTTTATTGGGACAGGGACGTTTTGCGTGGAGTGCTTCTCCACAATCATAACATAAGGGTTGAGTGCAAAAATCTCCTTGCTTCTTCTTCGGAATTAGGTTCAAGTGGGACCTCCTTTGGTATTCTCGAGCAATTCTATTGAGGTGAAACTCGAACTCCGAGTTGGCCTGAAATGGTGGATTTGAGAGCATGGGGTGCATCAGAGGGGTCAAGTCCTGCAGTAGATGAGAGGGAACAACTTTCAAAAGGTTTCTAATGTGGGATTGGTATGGTTAGAGTTTAGTTTGGGCGAGAAAGACAAAAACATTTTTGAGCAAACAAGTTTTCGGAGTGGTTGCTACATGTTACCGGATGGCATATGAGCAACACATCTCAAAATAAATCAATTATTCAAACAATCAAGGTACTGAGCACACTTAGTAATCGTGAAGTAAGGGTAGCTCAATACAAACAATTGAGCATTTCCTATAAGTCCTATTAGATCAAGGCTGTTGAGGTCTTCATCATTTCTGATCACTCTCTCTTTGCTCTTGAAGTTTTTGTCTCCTAGGGTTGACTCTTGTTGGAAGATTTCTGGATCAGATGAAGAGACTCTCTTTCGATGGTAGCGGTCGTAGTTGACATCCAAGGTTGAAGCCGTGAAAAATATTGAGTCCCTAATCTTTTCATCCAAAAGTCCTTCGGTCTTAGGTCGGTATATCGTCCATAGTATACCTTTGAAGTAGATGAGGAATAGAGTAAAACAAATCTTTGAAAAGACTTTGTAATTAAAGAGGTAAATAAATTCTTTGTCAAAAATCTCTTGGGAGTATAAGTTGAGAGTGTAAGATATTTGGAGTGAATAAGATGGGAGTATAAGTTGGGCTTTGGATACCAAAGCAAATAAATTTCTCTTGTAGAACTAAGTTTTTGTCAACATACCACTTTCTTAGCTAACGACCATGCTAACTAAGGTCGCCTAGGGTCATGATAGTCCTGATATCAAACTGGTGATATCAGAGATATTATTTTCTAACGACCATGCTAACTAGGGTTTCCTAGAGTCAGCCTAGGCTCTGATACCAACTTGTAACCCCCTCGAATTTATAACAAATTCGAAGTGCCCGTTATGTAATCCATCACAATCCCAGAATCATTGTTGTGATTTACATAACGTAGTTGGTAACCAGTTCCCACTATAAATGGTAAATAAAGGGATTACATAGGTGGTCATACAGACCAAACCTTACAATACATCAATATGCAACGGAATAACACGTCGGGTCCATATCATCAAACTTCAACCGCACAGGCAGAGCCGACAGTAGGAAACGAGCCTAATTCGCAAAGTCGTCAACGATTCCTTCCTTCTGGATTTTTCTCCTTCAAGTCTGGCCAAGTTAATAGCCAGGGACAGAGCCATGAGTACATTGCATGCACTCGCAAACCATCTTATAAATAAATGATAGAGAATGCATAGTTCATACAGTGGTCTAAGCTCTAGGTTCATTTGCATAAAGCAGGATTTCCTTTCAAAGATCTTTTACTTAAAATGGTAAGAAAACATTTAGCTCTTTATAAATCTCTAGATGGAATCCCCCAAATGTCAATTCCTTTGTTCACCAAGTCACCTCCATGGTCATCGAAATTCATTGTCAAGTCACCTTTCTCAATCATTTTCAAAGTAAAACCTGATAATGGCCAAGTACAACCAATCCAACCGTCCATGACCGCGGACGCGGCTATTCGAATAGTTTTACACTCTGCAGAGGTTGTACACTTTACCCACACCATCCGACTACTCATCGTGTGGGCAACTTCCCCGCATAACGACATATGCCACGACAAGCAGCCGACCATTAATGTTTCACCTGCCCGCCTTAGCATAAACACTACCGCCTAGAGATGTACCCCCCAACACCGGGGTCCAAGAAGCTGTCCAGAGTGTGCAAAGTTCCTAGCCGCTTGACCCACCGGAATGCCACTAACCGAGGTAGAGTCCTACCCACGATAGTCCATTTTCAATGAGGGCTCTTTGGCTTGTACCCCAACCACCTAAAAAGGAGGACCAGGCGAGCCTAGGCCGTAGCCACAGGGTGCCCTGGAAGAGGAGTCCCTGGTCGGACTTCCATTTATAGTGTGTAGGGTCTACACTAAGGAGAAACAAACTACTCCACTAAGCCCCGTCCCATACCAGGGTAATGTGGTCGCACTGTATGGTTGGTCCAGTATGGTACTTCACGCATTTATCATTTTTGTCAAACCTTCATGTCACCTTCACCATGTCACCATTTTGTAAATAGTTTTCAAAGTCACCCTTGGGTAAGGTTGCCCATCTCCAAGGTTTGTGTTGCAAAAATCATCCTTGGGCAAGGTTGCCCCTTTCCAAGGTTTTCATTTCAAAATCTTCATGATCTCCATTGGGGTTCCCACCTAGTCATTTTCCATGAATGCCTTCAGCTCAAGTATAATCCTCATGAGGGCACAAGGATCTAGGTAGGTATATTGGATAGGCTTAGCTTGATGCTCTACTTAGCATCCACTAAGGAAAGGTTTATCAAAGGTAGGCTAAGCTTGATGCACTTGATGTCATCCACAAAAAAGAGTTGGATGCACTTGTTAAGAAAGACATCACTACTCATGTGCAACTTGGTAACAATTATTTTAGCATGCACTTTTATTTAAAAGCAAGTAAACATGCATTATAAAACTGGGTAATGGTATGATCAAAAGATGGCTTGCCTAGCTTGGCAAAGTCAAAATAGTCTTCATCTTCATCTTTGATTGATTGGTCTCCATCTCCATTTCTTGGTGGACTTCGGGATCCATTCTCCTTACTCTCTTTGTCGTCTAATCGTTGAAAAATAAATACATACAATCACCAAGCATTTCACAAACCACACACATTACACAATCAAGGATACTAGGGTAAGGAAAGTTATCTAAGAATGCGATGGAGAGTGGCTTCAACTTAATTGAGTTCATATAGATGGGATTATCACTTTCTTGACTTAAGTGAGGATTTAATTTACTTTGAATTGTGAAATATCTCTTGCCAGTCCTTATTGACCATAGTTCATATACTACTAGTGTATATATTCAAGATTATGGTTCAACTAAAGAGGCTTCATAGGATTTGGAGTATTTTTCTTTTATTGAAGCCATTGCTAGTTTGCAACTATTTAGTAATCAAATTTGAATCTACAAGTAGAGTCTATAGATCCTAGTTGAATGGGATCAAAGGTTATAGATCAATATCTGAAAAATGTGGTTGGTTAGAATTGGTTTTATATCATTTCCATATTTTGAGGTTGGTGTGCAAGTTTGAGTTTCTAATTACTACTATGTAGTATTAAATTTCCAAATACTTCCTACAAGTCCACATGAACTAAGATTAATACCTATTGATAGGTATTTGGAAATGTGGTTTAACAACAAGAGTTCCATAAAAATTTCGATTATAGATTTGAGTTTAATAAAATCCTATATGGCAAATGCCTATTTAACCATATAGGTAAATAGCATTTATTTTAAAAGGTTCAAAAATGAGATCTAATGGTATAGGCAGATGGGTATCACTAATTGTGAATTTCTAAAGTTGGATTTATATTTTTAGGAATTTTATTTGAATTGATATGGATTTCCTAAGTTGGAAAAGCTCCTGTTTTGTTATTTTTACTGCAACCACTATGTAAATCCAATTGTGTTGAAACCACTTCTAAAGGATATCTTATGTTCTAAGGTTTCCAGAACATATTCATTTGTTAAATTTGAATTGGTAGATCTCCGGGAAAATTAAATATACAAAAGCATCTGAATGAGTTTTTCAAGAATCAAAAAAAAAATATTTACCCCTTTTTTTAACTCGGGCCGGACACACAGATGAACTGGGCCGGCCCACTAGGCTGCTACGGGTGTGAGAGCCAGAGAGGGAAAAAAAGTAACCGGGCTGACCAAAGGGGCCCGGCTGTCAGGACGAACGAACCGGTACGCGCGGGTCGTCGTCCTCGACTCGGGATACTGCGAGGGACTCACCGACGGTGAGGAAGGGCGCGGTGGCGGAGCTCGACGAGGAAGGCACGGGAGGCGCCGGCGAGTTGCAGTCCGGCGGAGGGGCTTCTCCTCTTCCACCTCGTCCAGGCGGCAGCTTGAGGGCGGGGCTAGAACGCCGGGAACGGCAGGGTGCTCCGGAGCTTGGTCCACTCCGGCGAGCTCGAACCAGCAACCAAATGGCTAGGAAATTATGTCTAGGAGGGAGAGGGAGGTGAGGCACATCTTTCCTGGAAAGAAAGGCGGCTTTTTATAGGCGGGAGAGGGAGCACCGGCGGTGTCCAGTGGCGGCCAGCACCCGTGCATGTCGGCTGTGGGAGGGGCAAGGCGTGGCTCTGGCGAGGAGTGGGCATGTCCAGCGGCACTGTGGTGATGTCGGGAGCTCATAGGCGCAGCAGGGTGATGAGGGGAGTAGTGGAGAGCAGTGGCCAGAGGTGGGGGTCCGGGTCGTTTCTCTCCTTTTCTTCCAGGTCTCACGGCCCTGGGTCGGGGCAGGGGAAGCTGGGGATCGACACAGGGGTGAGAGGGGATGTCCTCGGGTACGGCTAGGTCAGCTAGGTCGTACGGCAGTGGCGTCATCCACAGTGAGTTGGATTTTCCGAATTTCTGCCCACAGGGTGTTCGACGAAATGTCCGCAAGAAATAAAAATTCGAATTTTCGAAATTTTCAAATTGGGTTGGTCATTATATTGGATAGGGATTCTGAAACAATTTTTGTTAGGTCAAGAGGTGGTGTTTTGCTTCAGGGCTATTTTGAATTTGGGGTTGTCCTATGTTTCAGATGCAATCTTTTGCAGATGTTTGAGTGGGGTTAGCATTTGATTTTTTGTTTGAAATTTGTTGGTCAAGCAAGAATGTGGTTTGGTCTTGCTCAACCAATAGATCACACCTTCAGTTGAGTTACAGATTTCTTAATCTAAGTGTCCAAAGTAGGGTAGTGGTTAACTTTTTCGAGATCATCTTTTCTTCTCTCTTTTCTTTATTTCTTTGGTTTTGGGTTTCTTGGTCCTGGTGGTTCACCTCTATTGTTTCTGTTGGTTAGGCGTGGTTTAACTAACCATTTCACAACTATTTAAAAGAAACATGAAATCATAGAACAATATGTATTTAAAATACTATGTATGCATGCAATAATAGATAAAAAAGTTTTATCTTGGCCCAAAAGTGTTGGTTTTCTGGGAGATAACATGGAGTTGGGAATGTGTTTGTTTGGTCTAGAGGTGAGTTGTGGTTTCATTTAAATTCTGAATTTCAAATGGTATATGTAACAGATTCAAACTTTGGTAGAATATTAAATAGAGTTCCAAGTTGATTTTTGTTTCAAACTTTATTGTATTTGGTTCTTTGTAACTTGTTCTTAGTGGTGGTGGAGAGATGCATGATGGTATAGTTCAAATATTGCTTTATATATAAGGGCAAAGTAGTGGAATCAGTAATTTTTTTAAGATCACTACTTCCTCTTTTCTTACTTAGGTTTTTGTGTTGCGGTTTATTTTCTTGGTTCTTTTCTATTTGTTTGTGATTGCTTGACTTAATTTTGGTTTGGTGAGTGACCCAAATGGGTTTAGCATGTAACCATGCACAAAAATTTAATAGTTAGAAAACTATTTCTATTTAACAAAAACATTTTACAGGTATAATTATTTGTTTTCCAAAACATGGCTAAAGAAAAACATTTGGGAGTTTTTCAAAGTTTTGAAAATAAGTTTTCGAAATGTTGAATCCAACATTTTTGGAAATGTCAACTTGAGAAATGAGAAATTGTAATTTTTGAAATGGGATATTTTTATTCTCCTCTTTTTAAAACAAAGATAGGTTTCTTGAGAATAAAGGTTTACCTCTATTCCAATATTTCCTTTCTAAACGATTAAAAATTTGAGTTCAAAGGATTTGTTTTAAAACCCTTCTCATACTCTTTTTATTTGAAGCATGGAGCAAATGCTCAATTTCACAAGTTTTTAAAAGACAAGAAATAAATCTTGTATTAAAATAAAAGTTTTTGTTGCTCCAAAATTTGGTAATTTTATAAATCCATTTATTTCTATTTCCCAAAAATTTGGGGTTGTTACAATCGTCCCCCCTTAAAAAAGAATCTCGTCCGAGATTCACAAGTTAAGATTGAAAGAGATTGGGAGAATGAGAGTTACCAGATAAAAGATAGAGTGTGTATTGATCCTATCAAGATAGAAAGATTGGGTACCCCAAAATTGATAAGGCCATTCAGGCCAAAAAACACATCGTCATCAATCACAATAGTAACTTCAATAAACAATCACACTTTCAAAAACAAAATCTTCTCAGTTTAAACCATAGGATTTCATTAATAAGGGTCTTGCAGATTACATTTCTCGCTCTTGATTTACAAAGAAATAAACAAGCCTACTAGTCCCAAACTAAAGTGACTAAGGCTTCTTCTCGGCTTGGATCCTCACACTTGATTCAACTTGTTCTTACTAACTTTATGGCTACGAGCAACTTCGGGGTATCTATGGCTGATTCATGATGATTGATCTTTTTCTTCTCTTTGTCTTGAGGTTACTTCCTGGTGGTTGGTAAGGCTGCTTCCTTCCCCTGCGGAAGTTAAGGCTATAGAGTCCTTTGACACTATCTTCAATAATGATGCGGTTTCGAACTCTGCCCAGGTTGGTGTTGATAGGGTTGCCTCCTGAAGATGAAAGAACATTTGTAGGATCTTCCGAGCAACTGGGTTTGACACTTTCTTGGTTATGACCGGATCTTGAGCGACCGGAGGTTCTGGTGCAGCGTTCAACTTTGTTGGGAACTCGTTGGAATAGTGCCCTTTGATTCCACAATTCCAACAGATGATGTTGGTCGTGTCGCCATGCTTGGGATAGGTATCCTTTGACAAGGTTCTTCCGGATCGTAGGTTTAGGTCATAGCATAGGTTAGAGGGCGCTGGAGGCTTATTTTCTTGACGTCTTATCCTCCTTTCTTTCTTCTTTTTGTTACGAGCTTTCTGTTGTTTTCTATGACTGTCATGCTCTTTGCTAGTCTTGACAACTTGAGCTGCTAGCTGAAAATGTTTTTTCTTGATCTTGGATATAGCTGTTACCAGGTGATCCATGGAGCAGTTTGCTGGAACATGAGTACTACTCTCACATAAGAAGCATGTGATATTTCTTGAAGGGCATTCTCCAGTTGGATGCTTGATGTCGCAATTGGGACAGTTGCTAGTACATTGGCTAGATTGATGACCTTCTTCTCCACAACGGCTACAAGCCTTCATACTGAGGTGATCTAGGTTGGGAATACTTTTATTGGGACAGGGACGTTTTGCGTGGAGTGCTTCTCCACAATCATAACATAAGGGTTGAGTGCAAAAATCTCCTTGCTTCTTCTTCGGAATTAGGT
>QXEO01000595.1:0-25917 GCA_007115705.1 Dactylis glomerata | reverse complement strand
ACCGTAGTAACATGCAGCGTAATAGTAACAGTTGTAAACAGTAGGAACAAATACTGTAGGCATAGGGATGGATTACGGGCGTTGCATGGATAAGATAATTCATGAAATCAATGAGATATGGGCATTGCAGATAAATAAAGATAAAGCATCCTAGTACAAACAATCATAGGCATGTGTTCCGTATATAGTCGTACGTGCTCACAAGGAGAAACTTGCACGACATCTTTTGTCCTACCAGCCTGTTGCAGCAGGGCCTCAAGGGAAACTACTGGTAATTAAGGTACTCCTTTTAATAGAGTACCGGAGCAAAGCATTAGCACTCGGTGAACACATGTGATCCTCACATCATAGCCATCCCCTCCGGTTATCCCAATTTCTGTCACTTTGGGGCCTCGGGTTCCGGACAACAATATATGTATACAACTTGTAGGTAAGACCATAAACAACAAGTATCATCATAGAAATAACATGTTCAGATCTGAAATCATGGCACTCGGGCCCAAAGTGACAAGCATTAAGCACAACAAGTTGCAACAATGTCATAGGCACTAAATAAAGATACTAGGCACTATGCCATATCAATATCATATCAAATTACATGAACAATCTCATCCAATCCCTACCATCCCCTCACCTACAGCGGGGGAATTACTCACACATGGATGGGGGAGTCATGGATGGTCGATGGAGGAGCGTCGGTGGTGATGGTGATGAAGATCTCCTCCGATTCCCCGTCCCGGCAGGGTGCCAGAACGGAGTTTCTGGTTCCGAATCGCGGTTTCTGATGGCGGCGGCGCAGCGGAAGTCTATCTAGAAAAAACGCCGTCTCCCCGATATTATGTCGTCAGGGGGTATATGTACGCGAGAGGGGAGGCCGAGAGGGGTCCTGGGGCCCCCTCACGCATGGGTGGCGCGGCCAGGGCTGGGCCGCGCCACCTGTGCGTGACGGCCCCTCGAGCCTCCTCTTCCTCCTGTCTTCTGGCTCCGTGGGTCTTCTGGTGTGAAATAGGATTTTTCATGATTTTTCCCGAATTTTTACTGGAAGTTGAATTTCTGCACAAAAACGAGACACCAGAGCAATTCTGCTGAAAACAACGTCAGTCCGTGTTAGTTGTATTCAAAACACACAATTTAGAGAAGAAACAATAGCAAAAGTGTTTGGGAAAGTAGATACATTTTGGACGTATCATTGCTCAAGAAGAGCATGTTGATGTAAACTTCATTAGAAATAATAATTTCAACAACAATGCTTATAGGAACTTTTGCTAGTAACAATTATAGGCCGTATCCTTCTACCAATGGTAATGGTTATGGTAACTCTTATGGTATTCCTCCAACAACACTAGGGCCACGCCCTCCGAGCTTGAGGTCATGCTTAAGGACTTCATCGGTAAGCAAAATGCTTTTAACAAGTCTGTTGAGGAAAAGTTAGGCAAAATTGATATTCTTGCTTCTAAAGTTGATAGCCTTGCTCATGATGTTGAACTTCTGAAATTAAAAGTGTTGCCTAATGATGTGAAAGAGAATAATCCTTTTTCCACTGCTAATGCTATCCAAGTTAGAATTGATGAAAATGTTAGGATGCTAGCAGAATTGCATGCCAGGTGGGAAAGAGAAGATGAGATGGCTAGAAAGATGAAGGTATGTACCATTACTACCTCTAATGATGTTATTCCTAATGCTAGCAATCCTCTTACTTTGATTGGTGTTGAGAAAACTCCCACTCCTAGTGTTAAAAAGCCTAAAACTGCTAAAACTTTTTCTCAAAAGAGTGCTGAAATTTTCGGAGTGTAGGAGATGATAGCTCGATTTCCTTTAATGATTTTGATGTTGATGGCTGCAATATATCTGAAGTTATTTGTTCTTACAAAATCTTGCTTTGACTCCCAATGCTAGTTCTTTAAATGTTGCTTTTACTAAGCATATTACCAATGCTCTCATGAAATTAGGGATGAAAAGTTGAAGCAAAAAGCTTCTATTCCCAAGAAGTTAGAAGATGGTTGGGAACCCATCATTGATATGCATGTTAATGGTTTTGATTGCCATGCTTTATGTGATCTAGGTGCTAGTATTTCTATTATGCCTAGAAAAAATTTATGACATGCTTGATTTACCACCGCTTGAAATGTGTTATTATGATGTTCCTATTGCTAATGTTGCTAAGAAGAAACCTTTGGGAAGGATTAATGATGTTCTTATTATGGTTAACAATAACCTTGTTCCCGTTGATTTTCTTGTTATAGATGTTGAATGCAACGCTTCATGTCCTATTATTTTGGGAAGACCCTTTCTTCGAACTGTAGGTGCCATCATTGATATGAGGGAAGGCACCATCAAATATCAATTCCCACTCAAGAAAGGTATGGAACACTTCCCTAGTAAGAGAAAGAAATTTCTTTTTGACTCTATTCTTACAGCAAATTATGAGCTTGATGCTTCATCACTTGATATTACTTGATTCGCACCTTTCTGCGCCTAGCTCAAAGGCGTTAAAGAAAAGCACTCGTGGGAGATAACCCAATGTTTTTTACTTCAGTACTTTTCTTTATTTGAGTCTTGGAAGTTATTACTACTGTAATAACCGCTCCTTATCCTTTTTATTTTGTTTTTGTGCCAAGAGAAGCCTCTAATTTGAGTCAGGTAAGATTTGGGGATGTTGATGTCCTGAAACAGATTTCGGTGCTGCACCGTAAAAATTCGTGAAAATTCTCAGAATACCTTTTTGACCTGCGATTTCTTGTGCATATGACCCAGGTTATATCCAAACTTTCATTAACTATACACTTTTTGATTTGAGTAATAGAAAACCCTCTAAAAATTCGACCTTTGCAGTTGTTCTGTTTTGACAAATTTCTGCCACTATTTGTGTTTGCCTCTTTATTGCTTTCTTTTTTAGTTCTTTTGATCACGGAACTTTGGGGAAGTTGCTACAGTAGTATATGCTTTATATGTGGTGGTTTGAGTTGAAACCTGAAACAAAAAGGGTTGATTCATTGCTATGCTTACACTAATGTTGCTAATAGAATTGTGTTTAGTTTTGTATGAAGTTTTCAAGTGTAGGGATTGGAGAATGATGAGTTGAGTTGAAGAATAGACAAAAGCTCAAGCTTGGGGATACCCATGTCACCCCAAGAAATATCCAAGAGGTACAAGCGTCAAAGCTTGGGGATGCCCCCGAGGCACCCCTTCTTCATCGGCAAAAATTAGGTCACCTTTCAACACACTATATTTTTATTGCTTCATAAATTATGCGTTTTTCTTGGAGCGTCAGTTGTTTTTAGTTTTCAGTTTTGCTTAGTTTTGTTTGCTGCAATAAATGGTTGGACCCCAACAAATTTCTTTTGGAGAAGTTGTCTTGCTTTTCATTTGCCAAGAACACTCTGTTTTTCACTCTTATCGTTTCAACGAGTGTTCTCTTTTTCTAGAACTGCGTTTAGCTTTCATTTTTCGCCTTGATTTTTGTTCAGATCTTGTTATATCTTTGCATCAAGGTGTATTTTGACATCTGGTCCATGTTGGTTTTTATCAAAAGAGTTGTTTCAAAAGTTTCGAATGGTGTTGGAAAAGAGAAAAAAATTCATGCAAAAATGTGGTACAAAAAGGAGCTTGTTTAGACTACGGCCTAGGCTTTTGCATGTCGTGCTTGATGTCTTTTTGATAGTATGCTTAGTGGTTTTGCTGTAGCATGACTTGTCTCAAATGACTGAGATTGCTTAATGAGCCTTTGAAAAAATCATGCGTTGTTTTAATCATTTGGAAGCATTATTTTGGTTTTCTCCTTTGATGCTTTATTTGGGTTGACTTGGCGCATGCTTACACATGTTAGACTCATACAAAGTCGCCATAAGCCTCTATGATCATTCAGTTTTTTACTTTTGATACCATCTTATGCTTCTTTTAATGTCGCTTTGTTGCTTTGCATGATTATGGCTGTTATTGCTCTCTTAGTTGGTCGGTCCCAGTCTTTTGCTAGCCCTCATTTTGTACTGAGTATGAGCTCTACTTGTGCATCCAACTCCTAAAAACCAATTTGTTCCAATGTGTCCACCATATATACCTATTAGCAATTTGCTATTCCAAGTATATTTGACTTGCTTTTATCTATCCTTCAAATTAAACTCTTTTGGTGTTATGCGAAAATTGGTCAGTAAAGCTCTCACGAACCTGATGGCATACTTTAATTTTCTCATTCTTAAAATTTTGACATTGTGGCTCTCTTATGTTGAGTTGTTATGCTTGCAAGTTGTAAGTTGGAAATTAGCCCAGCCATGCCGTCATGGGGCAAGCTTTCAACATTGCACTTTCTTTCATTTGAGTTGATATCGTGATCTTTTGCTCATGGATACTCGCGATGTGAAATAAATTGGGAATCTTGCGGGACCATGGAGTTTGTATACGTGTTAGAGAAACGCCTGGGCCGCTAATCTAAGCCATTCATAATTCATGGTGGAAATTTACAGCATGCCCATAGTGAACATTCGACGACGCATCTCACAATAAAAAGCTTTACCAATGGTAAATAAAAGAGATGCCGAGGTGTTCATTGTCTGTTTGTCCTGTCATTTTGATGTGGGCTTGTTCCATGTCATCGGGCACGGAGGTACCCCGTTAGCGGTTCTCGATGATACGTGTATACTTACAATGACAAGAGCTTGCTTGGGACTCTAAGTAAAGTAGCATGAGGTTTGGGTATTCGTACTTCACGGGATACGAGGTTTTCAACTTATGATTTGTCAAGCATATGCTTCATAATTGTACTCGCATTAACTTTAACCATTCAAGATGCCTATGATGGGGGCAATGAGAGCTCAAAGCTAGTAAGTACCATAATTTTTGAAGGTTTATAAAATTTGTAGTCACTGCTTCCCTCTGCGAAGGGCCTTTCTTTTACTTTTTATGTTGAGTCTCCACCTTCTACCTTTATGCACCATCTAAGAGAGCATAGTTGTCATTCTGAGTATAATGTGCATTGTCCCAAAGTTTTCATTGATTGATTCATGATGTTGGTTTCATTTGTTCTTAAATTATTTGTATCTAGTCGCCCTCTTAAACTTGAAGGTGTCCTATGCATTTATGTTTTGCTCTCTCATGAAGGACAAGCTGAAAACCATTTGTATGTTTTTCCATATGATTTGAACACACGTTTGACTTTCATTGTTTCATTTTCATGATCTTTCATTTGTGTTCTTTTCCATGTTATAACATGGTTGCTAAGTTTCTTCTATCAAGATTATATCTTTCATGCCCATGTTTTAAGTTCTTTTGATCCCAGCGCACAACGCTTACATAGATGATCAAGATTGTGTAGGTGCATGTCACCTCAAAAATTATTTCTTTTGTTATCACTATCCTACTCGAGGACGAGCATGAGTTAAGCTTGGGGATGCTGATACGTCTCAAACGTATCTATAATTTTTTATGCTCCATGCTTGTTTTTACATCATTTGCTTAGTGTTTCGTTACACTTCATGGCGTTTTTATGCATTTTTCGGAACTAACCTATTAACGAGATGCCACAGTGCCAGTTCCCTATTTTCTGCTGTTTTTGTGTTTCAGAAAAGTTACACAGGAAATATTCTCAGAATTGGACGAAACAAAAGCCAAACATCCAGAAACTTATTGAAGCTTCCAGAGAACCGAAGAGGAGACGGAACAGAGCCAGGGGGTGGCCTCACCACCAGGGGCGCGGCCCAGTGCCTGGCCGCGCCGCCCTGTGGTGAGCCCCACCTGGCCCACTTCTGACGCTGCCCCTTCGCCTATAAAGACACCCCAACAGGAAAAACCTAAACACCTGATCACTTTTCCAGAATACATTGCGATCCGCCGCCGTCATTGACCTGAGATCGGGAGGGTCCAGAAGCTCTTCCCGGCACCCTGCCGGAGAGGGGAATCGCCACCGGAGGTCTTCTTTATCGCCATGCTTGCCTCCGACGCGATGAGTGAGTAGTCTACCTTGGACTATGGGTCCATAGCAGTAGCTAGATGGTTGTCTTCTCCACCATGTGCTTCATGTCTAGATCTCATGAGCTGCCTTACATGATCGAGATCACCGTTATGTAATTCTATATGTTGTGTTTGTTGGGATCCGATGAATATTGGTGTTATGATTGAGTTGATGTGCTGAATATTATCTTATGTTATCTCTATGTTGTTTATGATCTTGCATGCTCTCCATTGTTAGTAGCTATCTTGGCCGAGTAGATACTAGTGAGTAGTGACTCCAAGAGGGGGTATTTATGCTCGATAGTTGGGTTCATGCCTCTATTTAATCTGGGGGAGTGACTGATATGTCTCCAACGTATCTATAATTTTTGATGCTCCATGCTTGTTTTTACACCATTTACCCGATGTTTAGTTACACTTCGTGGCACTTTTATGCATTTTCTGGAACTAACCTATTGACAAGATGCCACAGTGCCAGTTCCCTGTTTTCTGCTGTTTTTATGTTTTAGAAAAGCTACATAGGAAATATTCTCGGAATTGGATGAAACAAGTTCCTGAAGTCTTATTTTTCCCGGAAGCTTCCAGAGATCCGAAGAGGCGAAGGAGAGGGGCCACAGGCCAGCCTCACACTAGGATGGCGCGGCCCAGGCCCTGGCCGCGCCGCCTAGGTGTGAGGAGGCCTGGGGCCACTCCTGACGACGCCCCTTCGCCTATAAGAAGCCTCGGGACGGAAAACCCTAAGAGAGTCGACGTTTTTCCCAGAACAGTTCCGCAGCTCCGCCGCCGTCGAAGATAAATTTTAGGGGACAGAAGTCTCTGTTCCGGCACCCTGCCGGGATGGGGAAGTGCCCCCGGAGCCATCTCCATTGGTCTCCATCGCCGTCTCCGCCATCTCCATCGACCTCACTGCCATCTCCATCAACCTTGCTGTCTCCTATGATGAGGAGGGAGTAGTTCATCCCCGGGGCTGAGGGCTCTACCGGTAGCTATGTGGTTCACCTCTCTTTCCCATGATGTGATCTTTATGTGATCGTGAGCTTTGTATCATGTTGAACAAGTAGATGTTATTATTCAGATATTATGTGTACTCTAGTGATGTTATTAAAGTAATCTATTCCTCCTGCCATGGTGTAACAGTGACAGTGCGTGCATCATGGTGGTACTCGGTCTAGGCTACGATTGTGATCTTTTATGGATTATGAGAATAATTATCACTATGATAGTATTGAAGTGATCTATTCCTCCTTTCATGGTGTAATGTTGATAGTGTGTGCACCGTGTTAGTACTTGGTCTAAGTTGCAATAATATCTATCTTGAGTTGTGCTTTGATTTGGATATCTCTATGAGTGGTGTTTGTCAAGTACTTGATGAACTTTAAGGGGTGCTTCTGTAGCCACTACACAATGATTAGTGTTATTCAATAGGAGAGTAATTCAGAGTACCATACTGAAGAGTAGTTATTTATTTGTTCAATCATGTTATATTTGTTGGGAGTGTGTCCACTAGTGAAAGTATGATCCCTAGGCCTTGTTTCCAAGCTTTGCATACCGTTTACTCGCTGTTTTGTTACTTGTTTGCTTGCTGCCATTTTTATTCCATATTGCATTTACTACTTATAATCATCCATACCACTTGTATTTCACTATCTCTTCGCCGAACTAGTGCACCTATACATCTGACAAGTGTATTGGGTGTGTTGGGGACACAAGAGACTTTCTGTATCGTAATTGCAGGGTTGCTTGAGAGGGATAGCTTTGACCTCTTCCTCCCTGAGTTCGATAAACCTTGGGTGATCCACTTAAGGGAAACTTGCTGCTGCTCTACAAACCTCTGCACTTGGAGGCCCAACACTGTCTACAAGAACAGAAGCGTGTGTAGACATCAAAGCTCTTTTCTGGCGCCGTTGTCGGGGAGGTAAGGTAAAAGGTACTCGCATCCTCCTATGTGAGTACTCGGAGTTATTTCCTTTAGATTCTGCAATTACATCTTTTTGTTTCTTGTTTTTATTTTCACTAGTTAGGCTTAATGGAAAACAAAGAGTTTTGTAGTCTTTTTCCTGAGTTTAGATATGAAGTGTTTGAAGAGAAAATTGAAAAACCTTTGGAGCTTAATTTGCATGCTAATAGTGTTGTTAGTATGAATGCTTTGAACACCGTTATTGCTAATGCTATAGAAAAGTCTAAGCTTGGGGAAGCTGGTTTTGTTAAGCATGATATTTTTAGTCCCCCAGCTTTAGTGGAGAAAGTTTGTTCTGATAATATTTTATCTCCCATATGTGATTTTCCTTCTTATGATGATATGTTTGAAGAATATGCTTTGCGAAATAGTTGTTCTCTAGCTTGTGATGATACTAAACCTCTAGTTTATGATGGCTATGATGATGAGTATAATATTTTCAGTTCACCTACTATTGAGGATAAAATTAGTTATGATTACAATATGCCTCCTATTTATGATGATTATGGTGATAAGAATAATTATTCTATTGAATTTGCTCCTACTACTATTGTTCCTGTGGTGAGTATTAATTCTTTTATGCATGTAGCTCGTGATAGGGATGCTTTAAATGATAGTTATATTGTTAGTTCTATTCATGATGCTACTGAAAGTTATTATGAGAGAGGCAAACATGGTTTGATGGATCTCAACAATATTAAGTTTCCCCTCTTTATGTTGCAAATCTTGAAGTGGCACTTGTTTTTTCTATCCATGCTTGCTACTATGTGCCTCGTTGATTTATTTTCTTACAAGATTCCTATGCATAGAAAGTGGTTCAGATATAAATGTCTTTCACATTTGCTTTTTGATGCTCTCTATTGCTTTAAGTTCCTATATGGCGCCTTTGCCTCAAGCTCTTATATGGCGCGCACATGAGCATCTTTGCAAATTATTGCGCCTAGCTCAAAGGCGTTAAACAAAAGCACTCTTGGGAGATAACCCAATGTTTTTATTCTCAGTAATTTTTCTTTTATTTGAGTCTTGGAAGTTATTACTACTGTAATAACCGCTCCTTATCCTTTTTATTTCGTTGTTGTGCCAAGAGAAGCCTCTAATTTGAGTGAGGTAAGATTTGGGGATGTTGCTGTCCTGAAACTGTTTTCGGTGCTGCACCGTAAAAATTCGTGAAAATTCTCTGTATATCTTTTGGACCTGCGATTTCTTGTGCATTTGCCCCAGGTTATATCCAAACTTTCGTTAGTTGAACACTTTTTGATTTGAGCAACAGAAAACCCCTAAAAAATTCGACCTTTGTCAGCTGTTCTGTTTTGACAGATTTCTGCCAATATTTATGTTTTCCGCTTTATTGTTTTCTTTTTGAGTTCTTTTGATCACGGAACTTTTTGGGGAAGTTGCTACAGTAGTATATGCTTTATATGTGGTGGTTTTGGGTTGAAACCTGAAGCAAAAGAGGTTGATTATATGTTATGCTTAAACTAATGTTGCTAATAGAATTGTGTTTAGTTTTGTATGAAGGAAGTTTTCAAGTGTAGGGATTGGAGAATGATGAGATGAGTTGAAGAATGGACAAAAGCTCAAGCTTGGGGATGCCCATGCATCACCCCAAGAAATATCCAAGAAGTACAAGCGTCAAAGCTTGGGGATGCCCCGAGGCACCCCTTCTTCATCGGCAAAAATCAGGTCACCTTTCAAGACACTATATTTTTATTGCTTCATGCATTATGCATTTTTCTTGGAGCGTCTTTACTTTTGCTTCTTGTTTTTCTTTTGTTTTGTTTGCTGCAATAAATGGTTAGATCACATCATGTTTCTTTTGGAGGAGATGAACTCGCTTTTCATTTGCCAAGAACACTCTAGTTTTCACTCTTATCGTTCAATGAGTGTTCTCTTTTTCTGCTACTGCGTTTAGCTTGCATTTTTCGCCTTGATTTTTGTTCAGATCTTGTTTTATCTTTTTATCAAGGTGTATTTTTGCCTCTGGTCTTTATTGGTTTTCATCAAAAGAGGTGTGTCTAAAAATTTCAAATGGTGTTGGAAAAGAGAAAAAGTTTCATGCAAAAAAAAAGTGGTACAAGAAGGAGCTTGTGTAGACTGCGGCCTAGGCTTTTGCATGTCGTGCTTGATGTCGTTTTGATAGTATGCTTAGTGATTTTGGCTGTAGCATGACTTGTCTCAAATGACTGAGATTGCTTAATGAGCCTTTGAAAAAATCATGCGTTGTTTTTATTATATGGAAGCATTTATTTGGTTTTCTCCTTTGATGCTTTATTTGGGTTGACTTGGCGCATGCTTACACCATGTTGACTACAAAAATAAGTCGCCTATAGCCTCTATGATCATTTAGTTTTTGACTTTTGATGCCATCTTATGCTTCTTTTAATGTTGCTTTGTCGCTTTGCATGATTATGGTCGTTATTGCTCTCTTAGTTGGTCACTCCCAGTCTTTTGCTAGCCCTCGCCTTGTACTGAGTATGAGCTCTACTCGTGCATCCAACTCCTAAAAACCAAGTTTGCCATTGTGTCCACTATAAATTCCTATGCATGGTATTTGTAAGCCATTCCAAGTAAATTTTCATGTGCTACCTTTCAAAACCCTTCAAAATACTTCTCATTTTGTGACACTGTTTTCAGCTCATGGGGACGTAGTGGTCGGATTTGCTATCTTCCATATTGTCTTATTCCAAAAAGAAAAAAAAGAAAAAAAGAAAAAAGAAAAAAGGCACTCCTCCATGGAATGTGAATGTTGGTGGGCACCCGATGGAATCGGTTAGCCATGGTTTGTGAAAGGAAAAAAGGTGGGGAGGAGTGCCAAGCTTTATAAAAAAAGAGCACAAAAGTGCCAATCTCTCTCTCAAAAACTTGCTTCATTTTTGTATGGAAGATAGTAAGAACCCCATTGCCAGTCGTTGACAAAAGCAACCACCTCTCAAAACCCAAGTTTTATCTCTGTTTTACAAATGAAAAGCTCTAGCACATGTTTAATCACTGCTTCCCTCCGCGAAGGGCCTTTCTTTTACTTTTATGTTGAGTCACCACCTTCTATCTTTATGTACCATTAAGAGAGCATAGTTGTCGTTCTTAGTATAATGTGCATTGTCCCAAAGTTTTCATTGATTGACTCATATTGTTGGTTTCACTTGTTCTTAAATTATTTGTATCTAGTCGCCCTCTTAAACTTGAAGGTGTCCTATGCATTTATGTTTTGCTCTCCATGAAGGACAAGCTGAAACTATTTGTATGTTTTTCCTTATGATTTGAACACACGTTTGACTTTCATTGTTTCATTATTCATGATCTTTTGTTTGTGTTCATTTGCATGTTTACAACATGGTTGCTAAGTTTTTATTGTCAAAGATTATATCTTTCATGCCCATGTTTTAAGTTCTTATGATCCCAGCTCACAATGCTTACATATATGATCAAGATTGTATAGGTGCATGTCACCTCAAAAATTATTTCTTTTGTTATCACTTACCTACTCGAGGACGAGCAGGAGTTAAGATTGGGGATGCTGATACGTCTCCAACATATCTATAATTTTTGATGCTCCATGCTTGTTTTTACACCATTTACCCGATGTTTAGTTACACTTCGTGGCACTTTTATGCATTTTCCGGAACTAACCTATTGACAAGATGCCACAGTGCCAGTTCCCTGTTTTCTGCTGTTTTTGTGTTTCAGAAAAGCTACACAGGAAATATTCTCGGAATTGGATGAAACAAGTTCCTAAAGTCTTAGTTTTCCCGAAAGCTTCCAGAGATCCGAAGAGGCGAAGGAGAGGGGCCACAGGCCAGCCTCACACTAGGCCGGCGCAGCCCAGGCCCTGGCCGCGCCGCCTAGGTGTGAGGAGGCCTGGGGCCACTCCTGACGACGCCCCTTCGCCTATAAGAAGCCTCGAGACGGAAAACCCTAAGAGAGTCGACGTTTTTCCCAGAACAGTTCCGCAGCTCCGCCACCGTCGAAGATAAATTTCGGGGGATAGAAGTCTCTATTCCGGCACCCTGCCGGGACGGGGAAGTGCCCCCGCAGCCATCTCCATTGGTTTCCATCGCCGTCTCCGCCATCTCCATCGACCTCACCACCATCTCCATCAACCTTGCTGTCTCCTATGATGAGGAGGGAGTAGTTCATCCCCGGGGCTGAGGGCTCTACCGGTAGCTATGTGGTTCACCTCTCTTTCCCATGATGTGATCTTTATGTGATCGTGAGCTTTGTATCAAGTTGAACAAGTAGATGTTATTATTCAGATATTATGTGTACTCTAGTGATGTTATTAAAGTAATCTATTCCTCCTGCCATGGTGTAACGGTGACAGTGCGTGCATCATGGTGGTACTCGGTCTAGGCTACGATTGTGATCTTTTATGGATTATGAGAATAATTATCACTATGATAGTATTGAAGTGATCTATTCCTCCTTTCATGGTGTAATGTTGACAGTGTGTGCACCGTGTTAGTACTTGGTCTAAGTTGCAATAATATCTATCTTGAGTTGTGCTTTGATTTGGATATCTCTATGAGTGGTGTTTGTCAAGTACTTGATGAACTTTAAGGGGTGCTTCTGTAGCCACTACACAATGATTAATGTTATTCAATAGGAGAGTAATTCAGAGTACCATAGTGAAGAGTAGTTATTTATTTGTTCAATCATGTTATATTTGTTGGGAGTGTGTCCACTAGTGAATGTATGATCCCTAGGCCTTGTTTCCAAGCTTTGCACACCGTTTACTCGCTGTTTTGTTACTTGTTTGCTTGCTGCCATTTTTATTCCATATTGCATTTACTACTTATAATCATCCATACCACTTGTATTTCACTATCTCCTCACCGAACTAGTGCACCTATACATCTGACAAGTGTATTGGGTGTGTTGGGGACACAAGAGACTTTCTGTATCGTAATTGCAGGGTTGCTTGAGAGGGATAGCTTTGACCTCTTCCTCCCTGAGTTCGATAAACCTTGGGTGATCCACTTAAGGGAAACTTGCTGCTGCTCTACAAACCTCTGCACTTGGAGGCCCAACACTGTCTACAAGAACATAAGCGTGTGTAGACATCAGTGATAGAAACCTCCAAGGTTGTAGCTGTGTTGTTGCCACTAGGGAGAAAACAACATTCTTATGCCCAAGGGCATATGCTTTGTTTACATTACACACTTTGCTTAATGCAGTTATCCATTGTTCGCAACTTAATACTCATGGGGTGTTCAGACGATATCCCCGTGAGTGGATTATTAGTCATAGATGCAGTTGGATGGCGGTCTATGTATCTTGTTGTAATGCCCAGAGTAAATCTCATAGTGATCCTCTCGACATATGCACATTGTCTTTATTCTATCAATTGCCCAACTGTAATTTTTTTACCCAACATGTGTTATTTATCTTATGGAGAGACACCACTAGTGAACTGTGGACCCCGGTCCTATTTCTTTTATATTGATATCACCTGTTTACTTTACTCGCATTGTTTATTTACTCGCATATTACTATTGCTTTCCACTCGATACGCTCATACCCTTTGTTTACAGCAAACCGGTGAGATTGACAACCTCATCGTAAGTTGGGAGCAAAGTATTTGGTTGTGTTGTGTGTAGGTTCCACGTTGCCGCTCGCAAAGCAAAGCTTGGACGAGGCGCCTTATAAATTGTCCGGAGCTGTCACGAAGCTAGCGGGCATCACCTTCTGGAGTTTGGCTTTTTCCTGGATACGATTAAACCTTGGTTTTTTACTAAGGGAAAACTCGCTGCTGTACTCATCAAACCTTCCTCTTGGGTTCCCAACTGGACGGTGATTTACACTATCACACACCGCCACAACAATAATATAAGATAATATTCAGCACATCAACTTAACATAACACCAATATTCATTGGATCCCAACAAACACAACATGTAGAATTACACAAAGATGATCTCGATCATGTAAGGCATCTCACGAGATCTAAACATGAAGCACATGGTGGAGAAGATAACCATCTAGCTACTGCTATAGACCCATAGTCCAAGGTAGACTACTCACTCATCGCGTCGGAGGCAAGCATGGCGATGAATAAGGCCTCCGGTGGCGATTCCCCTCTCTGGCAGGGTGCCGGGAAGAGCTTCTAGACCCTCCCGATCTTGGGTCGATGATGGGGGCGGATCGCGATGTGTTTTTGGAAAATTGATTGGGTCCTTAGGTTTTTCCCGTCGGGGGGTCTTTATAGGCGATATGGGCGCGCTAGAGGTGGGCCAGGGTGGCCTCACCACCAGGGGGCGCGGGCCAGGGGCAGGCCGCGCCGCCCTGTGGTGTGGCCGCCCTGTGGCCCCCTCCATCTCCTCTTCGGTCTTCTGGAAGCTTCGTTAAATAATAGGAGGTTCGGCTTTTGTTTCGTCCAATTCCGAGAATATTTCTTGCGTAACTTTTCTGAAACACAAAAACAGCAGAGAAAACAGGGAACTGGCACTGTGGCATCTTGTTAATAGGTTAGTCCCGGAAAATGCATAAAAATATCACGAAGTGTAACAAAACACTAAGCAAATGGTGTAAGAACAAGCATGGAGCATCAAAAATTATAGATACGTTTGAGACGTATCAATGAGCATCTGATTGCCTAGATCTCGGTTGCAAGGAATGCAAATGCGGTCAACAGTCAAACCTCAAGTGCTTTCGTTTCCTGCCATCCTCATCTTCCTTCATGGAGACCACCAACAAGAGATTCTCGACATATCATCATGAACAAATTTCTCTATATCGGATTCGTCCCACCATGACGAGTCCTCAAGCAAAAATCATGTTGACAAGGTATGACTACCAAGGCCCATAATCTTAGTAACCCTGGGATTCGTTCGGGTAGAAGCCCATGAAAGCTAGGCGCAAGTATAGTCATAATCGAAATATGAGATCATATTGTAACCCGTATTGTAATTTGTATCAACCCGGCCAGTTCCTCGAGACCTGGCCACCTATAAATAGGGGCCAGGAGAGGCCGGCTAGGGGGACACATCGAGATTGAGCTGAGATTGATTCTAAGTTTACTCTCAGTACACAATGTTTGCCTTGTTTGTCTGAAACCCTACCTTTGAGTTCATCCGACGTCCTCTTCCCCCGATCCTAAGTCCTTCATCTAGGACATCTGCCAAGTTAACCCTCGTCAATTGATGCTGACTGTGGGGACATTGGGCGTCAGAATCATGAATTCGACGACTTTTTCGCTTCTTTTATAGAGCAACTCGAAGATCGACGGAAACCAGATCACCTTTGGAGCCGTAGATTTTCAACCACATCCACCAACCCTAGCTCCGGTCTTTGCAAGTCTAGATCAGGAGATGGATCTGATGATCTGGAGTTTCAACTTTTGTGTTGGGTCTCTGTGTTTAGTTCGCCTTTGAGACCCGATAGAATCGAGTCCATCGGCGGGAAAAAACGCAATCGTGGTAACTCCAGAAGTATCGGTTGGCTCACCCAGCGAGGGAAACCCGCTGGTCAGCTTCAAGCCGAAGAAGGGAAGCACATTCCAAGAACTCAGAGAAATCATGACAATCTAGACCTAGAAGAATCATCGAGTTTGACGGATATAATCGCCAGCAAAAAATCTGACAACATCTTGGAAAAGGACCTCATCACCAGCTGCGGTGATGTCTCTAGAAATTATGAGGACATGTGGAGATCAGGACTAAAATTACACATTAATGAGCAAGCAAAACCTCATTTGGATGCCATCCAGTGCACCAACAACAAACATCAGATGTGCATGATAATAAACGACACATCCGAGGAAGTCGACAATGAAAATAACCAGTGATCAACCCACATAACCTGAGCGCGAAGCCAACCACAGAGCAGACGGAGAGACAGAGTCAGCAGCAGTAGGAAGGGAAAAGTATACCTTTCAGGAGAAGAATGGTGGATGATCAAAGCAGCGGTAAACCATGATGCACCAATACTAGCAGATTCAAGAAGAGAAGTTTTAATGGGGTACCAGTATGCCTTACATCAGCAGAAGAAGCAATTGATACAAGAAAGAAATGAGATAAGGAGAAGGCACGAGTCAGCTGATGACCCACAAGTATAGGGGATCACAACAGTCTTCGAGGGAAGTAAAACCCAAATTTATTGATCGACACAAGGGGAGCCAAAGAATATTTATAAGCCTTAACAGATGAGTTTTCAATTTAGCTGCACCTGGAAATAGACTTGCTCGCAGCAGTTTATCAGTAGCAACAGTTTTATAGTAGTGGCATTAGCGAAATAGTAGTAGCAATAGTAAATAAAGATAGTAGCGATATCAATAGTAAACAGTAGGATTAAATACGGTAGGCACAAGGAAGGATGAACGGGTGTTGCATGGATAAGATAATTCATGTAATAATCAAGACATGGGCAATTGCAGATAAAATAATGATAAAGCATCCAAGTACTAAACAACCATAGGCATGTGTTCCGTATATAGTCGTACATGCTCGCAATGAGAAACTTGCACGGCATCTTCTGTCCTACCAGCCCGTTTCTAGCGGGGCCTCAAGGGAATCTACTGGTAATTAAGGTACTCCTTTTAATAGAGTACCAGAGCAAAGCATTAACACTTAGTGAACACATGTGATCCTCACATCATAGCCATCCCCTTTGGTTATCCCAATTATTGTCACTTTGGGGCCTCAGGTTCCGGACAACGATATGTGTATACAACTTGCAGGTAAGACCACAAACAACAATTATCATCATAAAACAATAAAAAGTTCAGATCTGAGATCATGGCACTCGGGCCCAAAGTGATAAGCATTAATCACAACAAGTTGCAACAATGTCATAAGCACTAACAATGGATACTAGGCACCATCCCCTAACAATCTCATAGCAATTACATGAATAATCTCATCCAATCCCTACCATCCCCATCGCCTACAGCGGGAATTACTCAC
The DNA here is from genome assembly GCA_007115705.1 of Dactylis glomerata. Classification (NCBI taxonomy): domain Eukaryota; kingdom Viridiplantae; phylum Streptophyta; class Magnoliopsida; order Poales; family Poaceae; genus Dactylis; species Dactylis glomerata. Next base: position 9,119 of record QXEO01000595.1, on the reverse strand, counting down.
ACATGGATGGGGGAATCATAAATGGTTGTATTCAAAACACACAAATTAGAGGAGAAAGAACATCAAAAGTGTTCGGGAAAGTAGATACGTTTTGGACGTATCAACTCCCCCAAGCTTAGCTTATTGCTTATCCTCAAGCAATTCAGTTAACAACTGAGAGCGATAAAAGAAACTTTCACGAACACATTTGCTTCATAAGATGTATATATTCTCACTATATGATCAAGTACTCAGGCAATTCATAATAAGAAGTATGCAACTAATGTTATCTCATAGTCATGCAAGCTATGAAAGGTACCAACACACTAATAACAAACAACATGCTACATAAGAAGCTACATGATTGTAATGCTCATAATAAGATATGAAAAAGTGGTATCTCGCTTGCCTTTATTTGTGGAGCAAAACATAAATGCAAAGGCACCTCTAAAGTTCAAGAGAGACTAGACGTAGAAATATCAAAGATACAAGCATCAAAGTTATACCACAATTAACCGTGTTCTGGGACAAGCACATTGCACTAAGAACGACAGCCATGCTCTCAAGAAGGTGCTTAAGTTAGAAGATGAAGACTCAACATAAAGTAAAAGAAAGGCCCTTCACAGAGGGGAGCAGGGATTTAACATGTGCTAGAGCTTTTCATTTGTAAAACAGAGATACAAATTGTTTTGAGATGTGGTTGTTTCCTGTCAATGACTAGCAATGGGGTTCTTGCTATCTTCCATACTAAACAAGTTGAGAGCGGTTTCGAGGTCTTTGAAAAATTGGCACATTGGTGCTCTTTTATAAAGCTTGGAACTCCTCCCCACTTTTCTTCTCACAAACCATGGCTAACCGATTCCATCGGGTGCCCACCAACTTTCGCATACCATGGAGGAGTGCCTTTTTTCTTTTCTTTTTTATTTAGATTACAATGGTCTGACCAGCTCCCTTGCAAAATTAATGACGGGCAGATAAAGCATGCAAGTCTAGAGGTACTTAATTCAATATGGAAGATAGCAAATCCGACCACTACGTCCTCATGAGCTAAAAACAGTGGCACAAAATGAGAAGTATTTGAAGGTTTTGAAAGGTAGCACATGAAAATTTACTTGGAATGGCTTTGAAATACCATGCATAGGAATTTATAGTGGACTCTTTGGGATCACTTGGTTTTCAGGAGTTGGATGCACGAGAAGTATTCCCTCTTAGTACAAGTGAAGGCTAGCAAAAGACTGGGAAGCGACAATCGAGAGAGCAGTAACTGTCTTAATCATGCTTGCGACAAAACAAAATTAATATAGGAATAAAAATGATACAAGAACTCTGAGGCAAAGTAAATCATCAAGGCTTAATTAACTTTTGTTCAGTCATATGCATGCTTGAGCATGTGCCAAGTCGATTCAAATGAAACTTTTCAGAGGAGGATACCATAATGCCATACCGTTTTATGAATAGAACAATGCAAGCAAACACCTATATGACATGCTATAAACTATTAGTAAATTGGAACTAATCATATGAGAGCAAGAACTACTAAGCATCCATTAAGTAACATACACCTCACACGAACAAACTAAGCACGTTCATATAAATGAGTATATGTACAAAAATGAAAAACAAATAGAGTTCATACCAGCCTCTCACCACATCTCGAGTTGTCATAAGTCGTCATTATTGCCTTTCACTTGTGTGGCTTGAATAACATGAAGTGATAACCAAGCTCCAATGGAGTCACGGGAGACTGAACTCTGTAGCAAACTTTACAAAACCGGAAAAGAACAACAAATATTTTTGGGTTTTTGAATTTTAAAACAAGAACAGAAGGAAACAACAAACAAAGAAAAATCTTTTTGGATTTTTTGAATACCAAACCAAAAATAGAAAGTGAAGCAAACTAATACTAGAAAACTAAAGAAGCAAACAAAGAGAAATAACAGAAATATTTTTGGTCTTTTTGTGTTTTGGAAAGTAGAAATCAAACAAGAATAACAAAGAAGAAGAAAGAAAGTGAAACATGGATATACAAAGTTCCGACACAATATGTTGTAGAAATGAGTGAGTTGTCGGCGTACCTCCCCCCAAGCTTAGGCTTTTGGCCTAAGTGGAGATCAATCCCAATGCTGGTAATCGCCCCAGGCTGGTGGGTCATCGTTGACATGATCGTAATCAGGCTCTCGTGAAGATGAAGTAGAAGGGCCATAATCAAAATAAGACTGCTGGTATGGGAACTCCCAAGTGTTGGAGGGCTGGACAGAATTATCTTCAGTTCCCTCTCCATCCTCATGCACATGCTGAGGGTGCTCCTCCCTGTACGCGTCAAGCTCATCCTCCGTGAGTGACCATCCATTCCTTCCATCAACGTTAAACAAAAGAGGCGCAGGCAAATGGACTGATCGATCAGATTTAACTAATCTTTAGCCTGATTTCTTGAAAAAGGTTTATCTCATAAGACAAGTTGCCCAACCAAGCCTGAGAAGAAACAAACTTGTGATGTATCATAGAATTAAATCAAGCCTCTCTATGGGGAATTGAATGTCTAAATCATGCGGTACTACACCATGCAAAGCTAATAAACGAGAGGCAATAAGACCTCCACAAACTCCCCCTTTCTCGCGGTTAGCGGCAAGACGGAAAGCTATCAAAGCACCTAAATTATAAGTCCTATCCTATCTCAAAGCAGCTGAAATAAAAGCTAAATCAAAAGAGGATAACTTGTTTGCAGTCTTCCTAGCAAGAACACACTTTGCAATAAAATAGGCAAAATATCGAATGGATGGGAAATGAATACTCTGAATTTTACCACTCTCCTATGAGAAGCTTCTTCCTTGGCAAATCTCTTCATACAAGTCCATCAATGGTCCAGGTCACTCCTTTATCCTTCTGGGCGATCCCCACTATGGCACTCTTATGGCTGCACATAAAACATCAAAGGGCAAGTCCAAAGATTTATTGTAAATTTTATAATGAACCATAGAGTTAGGCAAAGACCAACTGAATCAAAAATCTTGCCCCACAGACATAGTTAGTTTTGCATATTGGTGAGGTTCGCCGTCAACAAAATGTTCCAATCATGCATTAGAGATTAGAGTTTGGAAGTCCTGCAGAATCCCAGCACACTCATGAATTCTGAGCATGGATAGATTGAGGGGAAGACTCCCTCTTCATGGTTGAATTTCATGACTTCATGCACCTCTAATTCTTGTTGAATGAGTTGATATTCATTCTCCTCCATTTCTAAAAATTTTAAGTCAACCTCATAAAAAATGATTTTGAGACAAACAAATGAAGGAGACTACTATAAGGAGTTGCAAGAGAGCTAACATGCATCAAAATAACTTATCTAAGCAATAGAACAAGCATGAAAACTCATTTAACCTGTCACCTATAGTGCTAAAATACTCAAGATAAAATCCACTAAACAAAATTCTACTTGGACAATCGAAGGAGTCACATACTGGAGAACAAATGCTCCAAATCTCAGCAGCAAAGATGGGCTGAGCAAGGAGATCGAAAATCGTGAGCAAGAACAGCAAGAACTTGGGTTTGAACAAAGGAGTGGAGATATTTCAGGAGAGAGAGTGAAGTGGCTGGTGGAGAGGTAAGTGGAGGGCCAGGGGGGCGCACACCATGCCACGGTGCGGCCTGGCCCTGGCCGCGCCACCATGTGGTGTGGTGGCATGGTGGGTCCCCCTGGGGTGTCCCAGGTGCCTCTCTGCCCCAAATTTGATATAAAAATTTAAAAAGAATTTTCTAGAATTTTTTGAGAAACTTTATTTTCGAGGATTTTCAGAAATAGATAAAAGATTAAAAACTCGGGAAAACGAATATGGAACGATAGAAAGCAAATCCAACCCAAGTCTATAGCAGCTCTAAGATACTCTAATATGAAACTAAACAGCGAAAACAAAAATGAACAAGGTGAAAACAGGAGTAAACAAAAGTAAATGCGGTGAAAACATAGTTTCATTCATTCAAAAACCGCTTTGTTAACAAGGTTGATCAAGTCGTGTTACCAAACCAATTTTCTATGAAACAAACTTTGCATTTCACTAAATTATTATGTTACCTCAACCTTGATAGGCATAGTCCCAACCATAACAATTTTATATTATTCCTTGGGCTTTACCTTGAACAATAAATTTCTCCAACTTTGATGGTCTCAACATTTTTGATTGAATTTAGACCATATTTTCTATCAATATTATTGGGGAAATAAACCGTGTGCTCCTTATCATTAACATTAAAAGTTACTTTCCCTTGGTTGCAATCAATAACAGCACCTGCAGTGTTTAGAAAAGGTCTCCCAAGAATAATAGACATATTATCATCTTCAGGCATTTCCAACACAACAAAGTCAGTTAATATCAAATAATTATTAGCCACTTAAACAGGAACATCCTCATATATACCAGTAGGAATAATAGTAGACTTATCAGCTATTTGCAAAGATATATCAGTTGATATCAATTTTTCTAGATCAAGTCTCTTATAGATAGAAAAAGGCATGACACTAACTCCGGCTCCCAAATCACACAAAGCAGTTCTAACATAGTTATTTTTAATGGAGCAAGGAATAGTTGGTATACCTGGATCTCCAAGCTTTTATGGAACCTTGCCATCGAAAGAATAATTAGCAAGCAAAGTGGAAATTTCCTCACTAGGAATTTTCCTTTTGTTAGAAACAATATCCTTCATATACTTTGAATAAGGAGGCATTTTAATAGCATCAGTCAAAGGAATTTGCAAAAATAAAGGTTTCACCCATTCACAAAACTTGTTATAGTGTTCTTCTTCCTTGGATTTGTGTTTCTTACCAGGAAAAGGCATTGGTTTTTGCACCCAAGGTTCTCTCTCACTACCATGTTTATTGGCAACGAAATCTTCCTTGGTGTACTTTGCATTCCTAGCAAGCTTTTCTGGTTCCTCCTGAACTTCTTCTTTATCAGAAGCATTACCGCTTTCAGTTTCAGCATCAGAAATAAAAACACCATTAGGATCCTTACCTGTTTTAGAAGATTCTGCAACTGTTTTATGCTTCTTCTTCTTTTTCTTGGAAAGAGTACCATTACCTGTAGTACGTTGATAATCCTACTCGATCCTCTTAGGATGTCCTTCAGGATATAAAGGATCCTGCGTAGAAGCACCACTTCTAGTGCTTATTTCACAAGCATGTTTTTCTCTAGAAGCATTAACTAGAAAATATTTTTGCACCTTAGTAAGGTGATCAATTTGAGTCTGAACCATTTGGAAATGTTTAGCAAGCATCTTAACATCATTGGAGGTTCTCTCCACAATATCCTGCAACTTATTAATAGCTCTAGAGTTCTCCAACAAATGATTCTGCACTCTCTTATTAAAGTTATCTTGCTTAACAATCAAATTATCAAACTCATCTAAGCATTGATTAGGAGGTTTAGAGTAAGGAATATCTCTATTATCAAAGAGTTGGAGAGAGTGTACCTCAATAGTGGAGGAGCGAGGGATTGGCTTACATAATTCTTCTATAGGTGGTAGATTCTTCACATCTTCAGTTTTAATACCCTTCTCCTTAAGAGATTTCTTGGCTTCTCTCATCACTTCATCATTTAATTCAATCATTCCTCTCTTCTTTGGCGCTGGTGTTGGCTCAGCCATAGTCCAATCATCATAATTCTGGCTTATTTTAGCCATTAATTCTTCAGCTTCAGCAGGAGTTCTTTTCCTGAAAAAACAACCAGCACAACTATCCAGGTATGTCTTAGATTCAACAGTTATTCCATTACAAAATATATCAAGGAGTTCATTTTTAGGCAATGGCTCTCCAGGCAGTGCTCTAATTAACGAACAAAACCTTGCCCATGATTCATGTAGTTTCTCTCCTTTTACCTGCTCAAAGTCAAAGATTTTCTGCAAAACAGCATGTTGAGCACTAGCAGGGAAATATTTCTAAAAGAAAGCATTAACCAAAGCAATAGGACTATCAATAGATCTAGGATACAAATTATTAAACCAAGCTTTAGCTGCACCTTTCTATGAAAAAGGGAAAATCTTAGCAACAAAGTAAGTGCGCAACTTAGTATCATCAGAAAATAAGTTACTCAAAGCAGAGAGCTCATTCATATGTCCCATAGCACTTTCATTTTCAGTACCAAAAAAGGTTCTTTCTCAACAATAGATATGTAAGATAAATCCAAAGAGAAATCATAATCCTTATCACTAATGTTTATGGGAGACGTAGCAAACTTAGCATAAGGGGACAACTTATATCTAACAACACGTCTTGCAAGAAGATCTCTAATTGCACCAGCATCACTAGTAGCATGAAATTCATCGATAAAATTGTCATTGAGCTCAATGTAAGCTTCCTCAAGATCATCACTAGGACATTCTCTAGACTCAGGTGAACTAACAGGTGTAACAGCAGTGTTTCCCATTTGCTTAGTCCTAGCAATTGTAGCATCTAAGAAGGAACCTAACGAACCACTCTCATCAAGCACAGTAGAAGCATCATCAAAATTATCAGAAGCATTTTCAAACTCAGCAGAAGTAGTAGCATGTGCATGTGGTGGTGTAAGCAACTTACTCATCACAGATGGTGAATCAAGAGCAACAGAGGTGTTCAGAGTTGTACCTCTTCGTGTAGTGGATGGTAATATAGGAAATTTTCCATCACGAGGTTTACCCATGATGAATGGATTGTAGCGAACAATATGAATTCCAAGTGAACTTACAAATAAAGCTATGCTCCCCGGCAATGGCGCCGGAAAATAGTCTTGATGACCCACAAGTATAGGGGATCGCAACAGTCTTCGAGGGAAGTAAAACCCAAATTTATCGATTTGACACAAGGGGAGCCAAAGAATATTTATAAGCCTTAACAGATGAGTTGTCAATTCAGCTACAGCTGGAAACAGACTTGCTCGCAGCAGTTTATCAGTAGCAACAGTTTTATAGTAGTGGCAATACCGAAATAGTAGCAACAATAGTAAAATAAAGACAGTAGCGGTATCAATAGTAAACAGTAGGATTAAATACTGTAGGCACAGGGATGGATGAACGGGTGTTGCATGGATAAGATAATTCATATAATAATCAAGACATGAGCAATTGCAGATAAAATAATGATAAAGCATCCGAGTACTAAACAACCATAGGCATGTGTTCTGTATATAGTCGTACGTGCTCGCAATGAGAAATTTGCACGACATCTTTTGTCCTACCAGCCCGTTTGCAGAAGGGCCTCAAGGGAATCTACTGGTAATCAAGGCACTCCTTTTAATAGAGTACCGGAGCAAAGCATTAACACTCAGTGAACACATGTGATCCTCACATCACCGCCATCCCCTTCGGTTATCCCAATTATTGTCACTTTGGGGCCTCGGGTTCCGGACAATGATATGTGTATACAACTTGCAGGTAAGACCACAAACAACAATTATCTTCATAAAACAATAACAAGTTCAGATCTAAGATCATGGCACTCGGGCCCAAAGTGACAAGTATTAAGCACAACAAGTTGCAACAATGTCATAAGCACTAACAATGGATACTAGGCACCATGCCCTAACAATCTCATAGCAATTACATGAATGATCTCATCCAATCCCTACCATCCCCTTTGCCTATAGCAGGAATTACTCACGCATGTATGGGGGAATCATGGATGGTTGATGGAGAGACGTCGATGATGATGATGATCTCCTCCAAATCCCCGTCCCAGCAGGGTGCCTGAACGGAGTTTCTGGTTCCGAATCGCGCTTTCTGGTGGTGGCGGCACATCGAAACTCTATATGGGAAAAAGGCCGAACCCCCGATCCTTTCAGGTCAGAAGGTATATGTAGGAGGAAGGAGGGGTCAAGGCGATGCCTGGGGCAGCCACACCACCCCCTGGCGCGGCCTGGCCTAGCCCGCGCCACCAGGTGGTGTGGGCCCCTCGTGGCCCCCCTCCGTCTCGTACTCTGGCTCCGTGTGTCTTCTAGTAAAATAGGATTTTTGCAGTATTTTTCGGCATTTTTCCTAAAAGTTGGATTTCTGCACAAAAACAAGACACCAGGGCAATTATGCTAAAATCAGCGTTAATCCATGTTAGTTGTATTGAAAATACACAAATTAGAGGAGAAACAACAGCAAAAGTGTTTGGGAAAGTAGATACGTTTTGGACGTATCATCAGCCAACATAGCAAGTAGGATATTACAGGAGGAACGCAGAAACGCGTCACACCGGTGGAGGTCGACGTCGCAAACCCAATAGAGAAGAGGCAAAATGGCAAGACAAAGAAAACCATGCGCGAAACCTCAACTCATCATTCTTGTCAGTCGACGAAATCGGGAATATCGTGCCAAAAACACCCGAAGCAGCCCTAGTAGCGGCACAAGCCTATCTATTAACTACGCAACCAGCGCCTGGAGATCCACAGGAAGGCATGCACTGATATGTCCAAAACATATCTACTTTCCCGAACACTTTTGCTATTGTTTCTCCTCTAATTTGTGTGTTTTGAATGCAACTAACGCGGACTAACGCTGTTTTCAGCACAAATCCAACTTTCAGTAAAAATTCGGGAAAATATTGCAAAAATCCTATTTCACCAGAAGACCCACGGAGCCAGAAGACGAGACGGAGAGGGGCTGGGAGGCCACCATACAACCAGGGGGCGTGGCCCAGGCCTGGCCGCGCCCACCTGTTGTGTGACCGCCTCGGCCATCGCCTCGACCCCTCCTTCCGCCTACATATACCCTCTGACCTGAAAGGAGTGGGGGTTTGGCATTTTTCCTAGATAAACTTCCGCTGTGCCGCCACCACCAGAAACCGCGATTCGGAACCAGAAACTCCGTTCTGGCACCCTGTCGGGATGGGGATTTGGAGGAGATCTACATCACAATCATCACCGACGTCCCTCCATCAACCATCCATGACCCCCACATCCATGTGTGAGTAATTCCTGCTGTAGGTGAAGGGGATGGTAGGGATTGGATGAGATCATTCATGTAATTTGCTATGAAATTGTTAGGGCAAAGTGCCTAGTATCTACTTTTAGTGCTTATGACATTGTTGTAACTTGTTGTGCTTAATGCTTGTCACTTTGGGCCCGAGTGCCATGATCTCAGATCTGAACTTGTTATTGTTATATGATGATACTTGTTATTTATGATCTTAC